>JASCZW010004412.1:0-63361 GCA_034211315.2 Aedes japonicus
CCTTGTTGCTGCTCGCTTCTTCTGTTCTGCACATTGTTTCGAGATTTTCTGCTTCTTGTAGGTCTTCAGGTGGTTTCGCCTCTTGATACGCTGGATCATTCCGACACTCGTTCCTGCTTTTTGGCCAAATCACGTATTGACATTGATTTGTTCTTCATGATTAGAGATACCACTTTCTGCTCCAGTTTCGGGCTGGAAGAACCGGGTTTTCTGCCTCTTCCTGGTAGCTCATCCAAAAATAGTGTTCCCCAAACTTAATTAATGATGGTTTTAACACTCGCATGATGAATTCCAAACCACTTCGCCAATTTTCGCATAGTAATACCCTTCTCACTTAGCCATGTGTCCAGAACCTTACTTTTTACTTCCTTTTCAATACGCGACATTTTGAAAACGCAGAATTTGAACCGCACAAACAAGTAAACAAAAGAAAGCTTACAGTCAAACGCACAGCATGCAGTGTTCAGAGCATAAAAACCATCACAAATACATGCGTACAACGCAAATGTATGTGGATAGCTTATATTCGATACACTCCTTACAACTGAAACATTTGTTGCCTTCAAAAACTTCCACATGCAAAATCGGGTTTCATTTTCTTGATTGGTTCTCGAGTTATGCAGAAATTTGTGTTTCATTTGTATTCCCATTCACAGAGATGGGAGCAGTCGCAAACTATCATAAGAACCTTCCCCGGTCCCAAGAACCCCTGCAAATTTTCACGTCGACCGGTTCAATAGTCTCCGAGTCTATAAGATTCAGACAGACAGACAGACAGACCATAAACCTTCTACTAGAAGAAGATAGTGAGTGCTATTGAGACCGACGCACAAGAGGTATCCGAAGAACTGCCCGAGCTACTACCTTAAGGAAGTGGCAGCAGCAGTGGCACAACGCTGATAACGGCAGATGGACGCACCGGCTAATTCCATGCCTGTCGAGGTGGGTGTACAGACCACACGGTGATGTAAATTTCCACATGACGCAGTTTCTGTCCGGTCATGGCTGTTTCAAGGAGTATCTAAACAGGTTCGGCCACGCAAGATCGCCGTCCTGCACCGCATGTGGTTATGCAGAGGAAACGCCTGAGCACGTTGTCTTAGAATGTCCGCGGTTCGAGAACGTGTGAAACAGCATGAGATCCATCGTCAGTGACGACGTAAACGTGGACAACATTGTTCAAAAAAAGTGTGCTGACGAAGAAAAATGGGACGCGGTGAACAGAACAGTCGTTGAGAATATGTCTGCATCGAAGTTGGCGAGAGGAGCACCGACAAGTTACGTACGAGAACAGGTTTTGAGTCGATGACCGACCTGAATACTCGCCAGTATGTGTATGAGAGAAGAAAAAGTGCACCATCGGGCGTGACCGGAGTAGGCTAGATCCACCGCCGGGGACTAGACCGAGCGCCACGTATCAGCATCTAGAAAACGGTTACGGGAGAACTTTCGTCGCCGGGAAATTCTCCGTCGGAGTACGCTAGGTCCACTGCCGGGGACTAGTCTGAGTAGATCGTGAAGAAGCACCCCGCAATTGGTCGTCGGGGCGCCTGTGGACTGGAAGTCATCCTCCAACCAGAACCGCAGGACGGACTTAGACATCTACCCGGATTGCATCGGTTTCGGAAGAACTTCCACCGCCGGGGAACTCTTCGTCGGAGTAGGATGGATCCACCGTCGGGGACTATTCTGAGTAGTCCGTAGCGAGTCACTGGCATGAGTCGTTGGGGCACCAGGGAACCGGAAGCAATCCTTCAACCGGAATCGCTGGACCGACATCGACACTACCGGACAACATTGAAGCAAGCATATCGCGTTCGTTAACGGTTTCGGGAGATATTCTTTCGTCAGGTAACCCTCCGCCGGAGTAGGCTATCTCCACCGTCGTGGAGTATGCCGAGTAGCACCGATTGTGACAAACCGCCAGTTCAGGGTCGTCGGGGCGCCAGTGAACCGGAAGTCACCCTCCAACCGGAATCGCTGGACCGACTTCGGCATCCAACTGGTCAACAAGAAGAGTAGTAAATCTACAACCGGAGTGCGCAGCAGCAGAAGTTTTATGGTGATGAGATCAGCGAACTAGTATGAGCACAGCCTCCTTCCGAAGTAGTCACTTCCAGTGGAATCCGAGGGATACAGGCAACGTCAGACTCTTGGTGGAGTTTAAAGGAGTTGGGTTCAGAGTCATCTTCTCTGTTCAGAGTCCCTCACTCTGGCACACGATGGACGAATTCGGTAGCTGGAGTCGGGCTACTGCACTTGTGCTGGGTCGGCGTAAAAGCTTTACCACCAAGTAAAAAAAAAAGAGAAGACAGACAGAAATTCACTTTTTTTATTTCACTTTTAATGATACGAACATAAGCTCTATCTATCGGGGTTATGATTCGATGTATAAATCACGATTGATAACCAATTTATTACTGTCATTTTGAGGATTTAAAGTGCAACATCTACAAAACCATCAGTTTCTTACTCGCTCAAATTTTGCCTTTGTGTATTTTGAATTCAATCGCGTGTACCGAAAGAGCATGTCTTCATCAGCTCTTTCTCACAGCTCGGCTTGCTGCCAGAATGTGATGTTGAACATTGAGTTAAATTTGTTACATATTTGGATAATTTGAAATCAATATTTATTTCATGTTTCCTCCAGTCATCAGAGGTTGATCTATGCTTATGATTATATTGTTCATCATTTGGCACTTTCATATGCAATACAAAAATATGTTTCTGAGCTGTCCAATGATGCCCAACGATAAATAATGCTTCGCCGTTGAGCGGCAGCTATGGCATCACTGTTGCTTTTGAGAGAGCCCATGTTTCCTCTCTTCTTTGTTAACCATGGATATAGCGCACCGGTATTGTAACGTGAAGCTTGCTGTCTCTTGCATTTGTTTGTTTTAAAGCGAAGTATCCCGTTTGTCGACACAGTCACTTTGGCTAACATTCGCGTGAGAGTAAATGATATAAGAAATACACATTGCCGATCTAAAGATCGATGACAAACTAAAAGTTCGGTCGTGCACGTCTGTCTCATAACCTGCTAGTAGACGTGTTTGTGATCGTAGCAAGCGACATGTTTTGGTTGATTGTTTTCGAGAGCGGATCGGTAAAACAAAGGAGAAGGTTGAGGAAATTGACGTTTGCAGCAAATCGTGAACTGGTCTATTTCAGTTTGCCTTCGCACGCATGCACGGAATCGCACTCATACAATATTGTTAGTTAATGTACAGATTACGGAGCTTAAGAAAACATTTTTGAAATTGGAAGGCAATCCGCATGCTTTTAAAAAGTTCCTGCAATCGGGAACTTTATTCCATTACTTTGAAATTTTCTGAGTCTAATGCTCGTTGCTGAAGGTATGTGCCGATAGACCAAAAGTAAGCAGATGGATTAATGTGTACAGTCCATCGCAAAATTGAGTGCACACACCTGCTAGTTCACATTTTTCTAACATTTCCAAGACAAATATGCATGAAAATTTGCCATGGAGTTCAATAAATTAATCTTGCAGCTAGTGATGGGTGCACACATAACATGCAAACTTTTACTCAGTTTTTTAGAATTGTCGAAAATATGATAAATGAGCCATTTTCAATGTCGCAAAATTGAGTGTCCACTTTTGTGTTCGTCAACATATTTCATTTTATGTATTTATCAATTGAAAATTTCCGTGATGTTTTATAACAGTGTCACTATGAGCATCTGTCAGCTGCTAGCAGAGTGGTCAAATTCATTGTTTACTGCAATTCAACTGAGTTCTAATCGAAATGGCTACAAAAAGAAAGGAAACGGATATTAATACGCGAACTCAGGTAATAAGTCTGTGCTGCCGTGGAAAGTCATTGCGGGAAATTGCTGAAATCATTGGTAGACCACATTCGACAGTATTCAAAATTATCAAAAAGTGAAAATGCGAAGGGACTGTAAAAAATCTTGCTGGTAGAGGGCGAAAGCGTATTCTAACACCTGGAGATGAACGGCAAATTGTGAGAACATTACGAAAAAATCCTAGAACAAGCATTCCGAAATTGGCTGTGGAGGTTGCTGACAACATTAAAAGACCCGTTAGTGCCGATACCATCTGACGCGCGGCGCATATACATAATTTGCATGGCCGAGTTGATAGGAAAAAACCACTTCTCTCAAAAGCAAACATCAAAAAGCGGCTGGAATTTGCAAAAGAACATGTGGACAAACCTCAGGATTTCTGGAACACAGTAATTTTCACCGATGAAACGAAAGTGAACTTGTTTGGATCGGATGGAAGGCAAATGGTGTGGAGAAAGCCAAGATCGGAGCTGCAATCACAAAATTTGTGCCCAACCGTTAAGCATGGAGGAGGAAGCGTAATGATGTGGGGCTCGATGGCGGCCAGTGGAACCGGCACTATGGAGTTTATAGAAACGACCATGGATAAAATGGGTTATCTCAACATCCTGAAACGAAATCTTCAACCTTCGGTGCAAAAATTGGGATTACCACGGGTTTATTACTTCCAGCAAGATAATGATCCCAAGCATACCTCCTACGTAGTACGTGAGTGGTTGCTCTATAATGTCCCGAAACAACTCAAAACTCCTCCCCAATCACCTGATTTAAATCCTATTGAGCATTTGTGGTGTGAGGTTAAGAATCGACTAAAAAATGTTAACCCAACAAATAAGAAGGATCTCAAATCGGCGATTCAGAACATTTGGGAGAATATTCCATCATCGGTGACTAAGAAGCTAGTGGAGTCGATGCCGCGTCGCTTACAAGCCGTGCTGGAGGCCAAGGGAGGACACACTAAATATTAAATAATTTGTTTTTTTTTTATGTCTACGGGCATTTAAACTTGTTTTTATTAATAAAAAGTTGACTGTGCACTCAATTTTGCCAGGTAAGAATTGATGTTTTTTTTCTTTTAAATTTTTTTTGTAATTAATTCATTTGTTATTGTTTTTATTTTGCCCACCAATCATATGGAAGAGAAATAAAGTTATTGTTAAACTATGATTGATGTCATTTAATTTCTTTTAATCCCTGAAAAACGTTACATTACTAATGAAACTATAGGTGTGCACTCAATTTTGCGACTGACTGTAAATATTTGCAGATCTAATTATAGATTAAATACAGCTTCATCAAATGTCTCGAGTGCTGAATAAACTGCCTAAAATCCGTGCCGTATCCTATTGCTTGTATTATTTTACGAAAAGCTTTAAGACATATAATATTCGTGTCAACATTTTTAATAAAGTTCAACCAGACAACTCAAAAAAACATGGAACTGATGTCACACCTATTCGATCCACAATAAAATGATTTTAAAAACAATGATCCTGATGAAGAAACGTCAGCTCTGAACTTTTTTTTTTTAGTAGAAAAGATTATAATTGTCTTACTCATGTTTTATGAGCAACTTCCATAAGAGGACCCTTTTTCTATCAAACAAATTGCTATCAATTTGCTGATCTGTTACCTCAACGTTTTCCTCACTCAGATCGAGTTCCATTTTATCAATCACAAATAAATAAAATAAAATTTAACATCCCAGATTTTATAACCAACCCCCCCAATCAATGAATGAACCAGAACGTACGGCACTGAATGCAGAAATCTTGTTCCGCGCACCCTCAGAACAGTAGTGGCGGTGGCAGTATCATACGCGCATAAATGTGTAAATCATAAAAACAAATTAAGACATCGCAATCAAAAAATACCACTCGAGAACTGCTTGCTGGCTTTTACAATGCTTCGGCGTGAATCATAAAATCCGTGCGCAATTTTGTTGCTTTATTGGCCATCACAGATCCAGCCGGTCGACCGCTTTACGACGTGTTGCTAGTGGCCGGAGGGATCGGTGTACGAGATGCCACGAGTTCTGCGCCGGCTGATATAAATGGCAATAAAATGGTTGAAATTAAAAGTTCAACCGTCGGTCATTATCTAGTGAAATGGAATTGTCCTATGGTTCCTATCCGTTTGCGGATTTTACAGGAAGGATTATCGGTCTTTGGTGCCACAATCTTGCCGATTCGATGCAAAGCTGATTCAGCAGCAGTCGGAAGCCTTCAAAGCATCGATTGGCGGGCAACGGATAAAACTCAACCAAGCATCAATATTGACAGGAATTAAAACGAAGAACGGGAAATAATGTGGGAACGTTGAAACATGGTTGCCACTCAAGGATGAGTAGCGTTAATAAAGCGGCTGGTTGCGTGGGACTCTTGAAGTTGCGTTGCTGTTTAAATCACCAACGGTCTTGACGATGTTGCCTAAAAGTGAGTCTTGGCATCACCAGGATTGATGAGAAAACTCGTATGAACGTGGCTCGTACTTCACCATACTTAGCAATTGTCCTTTCTTTGTAGCATACTAGCATCCTTACTGGGGATTTAAATCGGTTCATATCGACTGTCAAGTGAAGTTTAAAAAAAAAAATTCCGATGATGTAAACCACTATCACATTTTGTAAGTGTCCTCAAGAGCATCCTTACTGTAAAATTAAATCTGTTTGAATCGGCTTTCAGAGGTTATTTAGTGTTCAATGAAGAAAACCACCATCGCATATTGTGAGTGAAACCAATTACTGTTGGTTTAAATCGGGTCAAAGCGGCCAATAAGCGGAGTTTACAAAACATGTATGTTTTCCCAAAGAAGTAAATTGCCATCACATTTTGTGAGTGACCCCAACCGCATTCTTACTGCTTATTTAAACCGGTCAAATTAATTCTGAAGTGAAATTTACAAAAATGTTTGTTGTTACTACAATGTTAGCCAGTATCACACTTTGCGAGTTACCCCAATAGCATCCTTACAGTTGGTTTAAAACAGTTCAAATTGGTGTTTAAGCGTTATATCTTTCTTTTTGTTTCCCAAACGAAATAAACTACGCTCACAATTTGTGAGCGGCTTTAACAGCAATCAGTACAAAGAGACTCTCCAGATCCAGTGTAGTAAATTGCCATTACATTTCGAAAGTGGCCCAACACGATACTTACTGCGGATTTAAATCGGTTCAAACAAACAGTTAAGAGTTGTTCAAAAATTGTTTGGTTTTCCAATGATATTAACCAATATCACACTTTATGAGTGGCCCCTGCTATCTTTTTTTAATTTTTTTTTCAATTTTTTTTATGAGGGTTTACTGCCGGGAAACTGAATATAGTAGAAACTTCTACGTTAGGCCTTAGATGATATCGTTGCCTAAATCCTTTCGAGTAATTTGCCAGCCGTTTGAGAATTTTAAGTCCTTTCGTCTGTTTTTTCCATTTTATTTTTGTAGCCCGTGTAGTGTATCATTTATGAGCTATGAGAGTCTTCCGAAGCAGTTTTCTCGAACCAAAAATAAAAAGCTTTTGGGTCGGGCGTCTTGTGCGTTAGAATGATATCGTGTCGTCTTTTTATTATTTAGTTTGTCTGCGTGTTTTTCTAGTCTTTTATACACTCCGTTTGATTTCCTACATGGGAGAGAAAATCTCTCCTTTTGGGTTTATTTCTGTACACAACGTTCATGAGCACGATCAGGCACGCATTTTTTTTTCCTGTCAAGGTGGCGGATTCGTTCGTGCCTTGGCCTACCCCGCAGTGGGATGTTAGGCAAAGGAATGCGTACTTTGTTCGAATATTGCTATATCCAAGCCCTTCGCTCAATTTTCAATACTTCTATTCAATTTTCGCAACCTGCCGTACACTGACAGAATTATCAACATTTTCTCTTCATATCGTTCATTTCTAGCTAACTTTACTGTCCCACTCTTGGGGCTTATTGTGATGAGCTTACATCTCCTTCATGATGAAGAAGTCGTTACTCTACCTACGGAGAATACAAACATAAGTATTACAGTATGACTCACTACATTGATAGTATCACAAACCCGACTTTTTTGAATAGCAATGGCATAAGACAACCACATTTAAAGATTACGACCAACCCTTAGAAATTTAGGTTTTCAAATAGTATTTGTTGAGGCGCTGGTTTGCTATAATGGATGGTTCTTTCTCGTCAAAGAAAGAAGACTGTAATTGCTTAGTTTTCTTGTGCTTTAGCCTCCTCAGATCATTTATTTTCAACGTTGACGGGTTGTCCGTTTGACGGGTCAAAAGAGACTTACTCTGTCAAATATGTAGCATGACACGAAATAGAACATTCTGGACAACTACCTCACTAGTTTTTGTCGTGCAACATATGATGAAACTTTCTGGAATGCTCCCGCAAGTCTGGTTTCACTACTGGTAAGTCATTCGCTCAGCGTGAGAGTCTCGCTATCGTAACTCAATGACGTCTATATAAGGTCTGGGCAACGCACTGCATGCTTGTATTGGAAGCAAAAATAACGTAAACATTGCTGAGCCGACGAGTGATGACGTAACATCATAGACAGACGTTTAAGCAAGAACAAAATTAATCGATAACTTTGTGTAAATTTTCAAATTGCTAGCAAGCGCTAGCGTTAGCGATTACTGCTTCACTAACGCCACGTAGTTCACTTATTCGAGGTGCCCACTTATATGGCGAAGTTGCGGCATCTGCTAGCATGTCAGAATATAACTCTGTCGTTCATCACATGCCACCCGATATTAACACAATGTTTTGACGTGCAATTAAAGGCCACATAGCGGCTACAAAAGTGACAGATTTGCTTTTTGCTAGTTGCTTATTGTTGTTTAGCGTTTCCTTTTAAATTGCCGGTTGCGAAATTTTACACACGCTGAGATTCAAGCTTGAATGGGTGTGGTAACACTATTCAACTTTCTGTTGGCGGGCATAGGTTCAGATAAGAAAAATCGGTTCAAACGTTTATTATAAATGCTGAATTGTGGAAATAATCATGATACAAATGCCATTTATTGAGCATAAGCATTTCCTCCCGATAACATGGATTACTTATAGTGAATTTAACATAGGTAATTGAATTTTTGCCACATAAACTTTCAAACGCAGAGACTTGACAATCAAGTAGCGATATAGAGGCAATTTTCAGTTGAAAAATCAAATTTTATAGCGCATACAATAAACAATCACGGAGCGAACGATTCAAAATAAATAGTATGACGAAGCACTTTGCGAGCATTTGTGTAGCGTGCGCAAGGAGTGCAGTGGTATTAGTGTCATGAGCGAATTTCGCTCATTTTACTAATATTGTTGTGGCTACTGGGGCAGACCTTATATAGACGTCATTGATCGTAACTCGTTGTTGGAGGTTGAATTTTCGGTTGTCAATATTGAGTGCCGCTTCAATGCAATGAGTTTCATACTAGATCCGACCCCAGGAGCTTGCAAGTATTAGTGAAGATTTGAAGTGAAATTAGTGTCGCATGTTAATGTTTATGTATCGGATAGGAACTCATCGAAGGTCATCGAAGTGGTGACGTCAACCTCCTAGTTTATATTCTGTTTCCATAAAGCAAGTGATCCACGTATGGCCCTTCCCCCCCCACCCTCACTAAATTGTCTTCTTTTCACTTGAGTTTGTAGAGTTGCTATAAAATTGCTCGCACTTCCGAAGGATGAAGTTCGTAGAAGAAAGTGGTTGTTGTTTTAAATCATCATTTATTTGCTGCGATCATTTTGCAAAAGGTGCTATTAATAGCATGCATGATCCTGAAAAAAGGGACAAAACCTAAAACGAGATGGTAAGGTAATTCTTCTTGTCTTCTTGAAAAACAAAACAATTTATAAGCTTTGTATTTTTTTATTTTTGTCTTGATTATCGAGATTTTCAGCCTCGGGCTGGTTCATCTCCCCTAAATATAAGCTTAGCACATTTGTAGCTGTTCCGTCAAATCAAATGTTGAAGCAGTTCGAGAAGAAAGCAGACCTCATTACGTCCTTCTTAGCACTTTACGCTAGCCCTTAACTTGGTCTTCGACTTAGTTTAGCTGAGAGAAGTCTGAACCATTTATGCATTACCTAGGTAAATTGCCCCAATTGTTTGTTGCACAGATAAAAACTTGCCAATTGTTGCACACCTCTTAAAAAATGTACGGACTGTGCAACGATTTGCAAGGTTTGAGCCTGTGCAACAATTGTCAAATACACAAAACTATTTATTTTAGAACTACCTAGTGATCCGGTCACTTATTGCCTATAGCTTGGCCTTTTTTTATCCACGTTGTTTATTTATGTTTTGAATTAATCATTACTTTAAATTTCATACACGTTCTTGAAATGTTATGGTAGTGTGACGTCACCACTCGCTTGCTCAGAAATGTTTACAATATATTTTATTTTAACACAAAGAAGCTGATGGAGTTTGTCAGGAGCAGATAATTTCTCATCTCCATGCGAAGCGCTAGGAGTGGACGGTAATTTATTGCTAGAACGAATATACATGAAGAGAAAGTGTATTGATAGTTCCGTATAGGGCAACGGCAGGCTTTGAAATTGAAAGATACAAGTTTAAAAACGAGCGGAGGGCATTGAACGGTAGTAGCCGAATTAGGCACATAACCCTTTACCATACTACCCCATACCGGGTAGGCAAGGGGGAGGAAATCCCCTTGACTGGTAAAAAGTTATGCAACCGATCGGGTTCTTATACTACCTATTGCTTTTTTCTGGTTCTAGCGGATGGGTGAGAAAAAGGAAGCTGCCTGTAGAGCCGAACCTTATATAAATGTCATTGGCTTTGATGGTGTACACTGTAACCGGCCAGCATCGCAATTTGATGCACATACAGGAGTGGCACATGAGTACACACAGAATTTTAATTACCGAAGTCGGTAGAATTTTACTGCTTTTTTTCAGGAAGGCAAGACAAATAATGTTTTGGAATTGTTTTAGCTTTTATTTATTTTGTTATTTGCGTACAGTATATCATGTTTAATAATAATTTTAGAGGATAAAAACCATGAAAAAGCTGCCTCAAAGTTATCCTCTGGAAAATTTATTTTAATATGGAGTATGGGGTTGTCGCTTTTGTTGATTGGGAGTGGTTCATCTGAAAAAAATAACGAAATTGTAAATCCGGGTACAGATCGCCGGCAAAAGAAGCAAATTATTGACGTTGTGTTAATTCACAAACAAAATTTGCTTTCATAAAAATCAAGAAATTTTTACCTCCTGATGAAGTAGGAATTTCTAGATTTTAGGATAACAAAATCGACAAACAACTACAGTGTAGGAACACATATTCGGAAAATGTTTAGATTAGGATGAACATGCAGAATGGTAACAAAAGGGACATGATCATTTTAATATTGGAAATAGAACTTCGAATCGCAATTTACAAATTGACATTTTAATTCAAATTCAATCTTGCATACAGACAGAGATCAAAGCTTGTTTCTGACTCATTCATATCTACTGATGGAAATTGGATCATTTGTCATTGAAATATGCTCATTTTTAATATTCGCCTTTCAATACTTGTATGTTTGATTACGCCATTTTCAATGTTAGCCCTACACTCAGTAGCAAAAAAAAAGCCGAGCAAAATTTTCTTCCAAAAAACGCGTTGTTCAACCTTCTGTTACTTTGTCAATTATCAATATATTTGGCTGAAATTTTGACAACGTTATAATGTTTCGACCTTATGTGACCAAAATTTTATGTTGATAAAGTTTATAAATTTGAAGTTATCATAACATATGTGAAAAAAGTCATTTTGGACATACTAATTTCAAAAAACCGTATTTCTGTGAAAAATTTAGGTAGCATATTAAAAAAATTTCCATGACTTAAATTTGAACAAAATTTGTTCAGTTTTCATTTAGTGGTTTGGACTACAGTTGACGTCAAAGTTGACGCTCCAACATGAGTATTTCTCGCTTTCACCCGATATTTACCATGCTGAACTCGGTGCAAAAGCAAAGCCGAGGCATTGTCATCATACAGGTTTGGGCCGAATTAATAAGATGAATTCGCCTCGGCTTTGTATTTGCACCGATAGTTCAGCGTGGTCAATATTGGGTGAACAAGGAAAATACTCATGTTGGAGCCTCAACTTTGACGCCAGCTGTAGTCCAACCTACTTGATGGAAACAGTTCAAAAATTGTCCACATAAAATTCTGCCAAATATATTGATAATTGACAAAGTTACAGAAGGTTGAACAACGCGTTTTTTGGAAGAAAATTTTGCTCGGCTGTTTTTTTGCTACTGAGTGTACAAGTACTGCATACTATTTGCCTATTTGTGACATTTTCATGTATTTCGGCTTCCATCATTCACCGTTGTTAAGATTGTTTTGTGAGTATCGCCTTTTACTTTATGCCAAGTTTATGTTTTGATTTAAATTACGTCTTTCACATTGTCAGCAATCAATATGGCGTTCGCAAGGTTAATTGTTTTGACAATAAAACAATACTGCGCTCTTTGCAAAAACAACATTTAGTTAATAAAATTAACGCACAATCAGGAAAAAAGAGATTATTAAGTGGTAATAATGATACATTGCCTTGCACACACATTTGGTTTACATTTTGCATATTTACCATAATCGCAAATTGCTCCGGATACATAAGTATGACCCCTTTGTCATATGACAGATACAGACACATCTAAATAGTAGACCTTCTACGATGATTTCTTAAAGCCGAGCACTTGATACTACTTGATACTTGATACTTGCTAAATGTCTGAAAAATGTCAAAAAAAATCTGTGCTATAGCTGCCAAAAGGTAGTTTTTTTTTTAGTTCCTTGATTATCGAGATTGTCAGCTCTGGGCTGGTTCATCTTCCGTCGTTGTCACTCAAATACCTTTTTGGATATTTTTGTAACTACTCCGGGGGTGAGATTTGAACTCGTGACTTTGGCGTGATAGGTATGGATGTAAACCACTACGCCGGGGTCGCCCCCTGCCAAAAGGTGGCTTTTCCTTGTGGAATTCTCCTTGTCTAAAGGAATTTGCTCACGTTTACTATTGATGTTTTGAAAAAACGTTTCAGTTGTTAACTTTTTTGAATTCATTAATAAAAATCATATTCGATTTAATTTTTGAAGTTTTCCTATTTTGCAATAAGTTTCAGAACTCTGGAAAGTTATGTTAGGTGTTTTAAGGTGTGTCATCACCCGAACGATCATTAGAGTCTTGGGAGCTCTTCATGATGATCCGAAACTAACGTAAACATGAACAATTTTCAGAAGTATATTGGCTCCAGAAACCACGGGCTGAAAAATTCTAAATAGTTGATCTAGAGTTCCGAGGTTTTTTTACACATAGAACTTTTATAAATTGTTCATGAATGGTTACTTAAGACTGAAAAATGCAACCTGTTTACATTAGAAATTGGTAGAAGTGATAATTAGCGTCACCGAGCATTTTTTGTTGTTTTTATAACGGAGTAGCTCCTGGTTATAATTGGACCTGAGACTCAGGTGACCACAGACAATATTACAATACTCCCTTAACTCCCTGGTACGATTGTTTCAGATGGCTTTGCTAGTACACTTTTCAGCTTTAAGTTCATTTTCATTTCTTTATGCTCTCTTTATATTATCGAGATCAAATATTGGGCTGGTCAGCTCCCATTGTTGTCATTTACACACGTTATAGGTATGTTTCGTGACTTGTCCTGGGATGAGATTTGGATGTTAGTCACTAAGCCCGCGTTTTCTTTCAAAATTATTAATGCTTTATGAAAGCAACTAGAAATCAATATGGTTTTATTATGGCAGTAAAAGGTGCCAAAAGCTTTCAAATTTTTGCCAGGTGAATGAGAACTAATACAGCTTCTTTAAAACAATCTTGAAACCTTGTCTTCTAAAGTTTCTTTTACTTCTATCAAAGGTTTTATGTTGACTTTATGAACTCGTAAAATGCTGTTTTGAAATGCCGTTTTAAGACTGATTCGAATTATCTTATTATAGTCAGTTGAAAAAACATTTTAAAACCATTTTGCCTGAAGTGAATGCATGAAACGGCAGATTGGCGTTTAGGCAAGTCACCAAATTACCAAATAGTTTTATGGTAGCCATTGTGAAGATCATTTGGCTTTTTGGCAAATCTGTGATTTCTTTAAATCGCCATACTGGAATATTTGAAATATTTGAAATGTGGAAAAATAAATTCACCAAATTTTAAATGCAATGCAAAGGAACTGCAAATTAGAGACCAATTTTGACATTCTTTTAGATAACCTTATTGAACTCCATAAATTTTCAGCAAATTCATGATTAATATATCGAATATATTTCTTTCAATTAAAGACTCAATTTGTTTGAACTTTTTTCTTCGATATTATTTACTGTTAAATGAATCAGAAGGGCAGAGAATCGAACAAAGCAGAACAAAAAAAAAACAACCATGATATCGCCATGAAGTATGACAGCTGTGGCCATTTCGCGCTATACTGCTTTTGATGGGAGCCAATAGGTTTTATGAAGGTTCTCAAGTGGTACATCTTTCACTAGAACATTTTCAAAACCTTTATGGTCTTATAAAGGTTTTATAATTTTTTTTTCACAACCGTCTAAAGAGTGAGCCACTTTGCACACACTTTGGCTTTAAAGATGCATAGAGGAGGTGTTGGTGGACAAAATCGTTTTAAATGTAGTTTTACCAACAAAGCCGGGAGGAGTGCAAAAACGGCTGAAATAAAACTAAAATTGTTACTTGGGTAGAGGGAACACTGACTTATATTATCTCCGTGCCAATTCCATAGTGCGGTTTGGTATAAGAGAGTTTGTTTTACAAGAAGAAAAGTGGTACGTTGTCATTTATCAAATCGGTGCTTAAACTACAGTAATCAACTTCAGTACGTTCGAAGCTCACGGACCATTCATTACTCATATAAATGCACCCATTCTCGTCCAAACAAATGATATTTCTCTCCAAATTAACCCATCAAAAGACGTTTGAACGACACGAGTATCAAGTGCCGCTTGGTTTTTTTTCCTCATTGGAAATGAATTTAAATATTTTATTTTCATGGGAAATTTATTCCGCTTCCCAGCAGGAGCTCTGCTAAGCAATTATTTTCGCTGCCGTACTCCTTTTTCTCTCTGTGTGTATTCATTCTCGATTTATTTTCCCCACCTATGGTCATAAGTATGATGCACCGACGGTCTAAAAATGTACTAAGATGCGGATGATTCCGTGACTGGTTAAACTGTCATTTTGCGATTAACGAATCGTCATATCCATCATTTTGCTACAACAAGCGACGAACCTCGCGTAGATAATTTCGTTCCGAGACGAGACCAGAACGAGAAGCAACGGGCTATAAAGTCACGGGCTTAGCTGGTGCGAACATGGGCAGAATCAAAAGAATGAGTGAGATGGCGAACATAAACCGGCAACGGGCCCGAGCTGCGCACGCAAAAGGCTTTAATGCTGACCGCGGTCCCTCCATAATGGCGGCGGTGGCAGTAAACAGCAAACGACACGGTGGCAAGCCGAGTGACGACGGTTTATGAATGTGTTACCGAATCAGCTTGTTCCCGCCATCGCCGAGGACCACGCGGCTGATTATTTATGGATGAAAATAAGAAATAAAGTATAAATTTTATTCCGATTCACAAATTAAGGAATGAGGCGCGAGGGATGCAGGGAGCGAAATAGTTGTTTCAGCGGAGAGCTTGCTGGACAATGTTGAAGATAGGACTGACTTCGATACGTTGATAACGAACAGAATCCAGTTTACAGTGAAACTTTAGAGGCGCTTGGAAACAGAATACCTTGTGGTTGCATGTGGTTAGCAGTGTTGTGATTACGATGTGCTACCCTCGATTGGTTCAATTAAGTTGTTCCACGGTGAAATCAGGTTTCTGTTCAATCATGCCGATCACACTAGAGGCAGGTCATCCAAGACGACGATCAGCTATCGAGTTGTGTGTTAGAGAGTTAACGCACAGCTAATTGTTAATGTATGCTTTTTATTTATTTTCATTGCATTCTACATTGTTACTGTTTCGCGTTATTTCTGTTTGGTGATTCTGAGCAACAATCCTCGGCGGTGAATCTCAAAGCCCTGATGGATAAAGAAACGACACCGTCTGACAAATCACCGCCTTCAAAATATTTCCCTTTGAAAAATAGCCAACCGCATTATGCTCAATCATCACCATGAACAACAACTGTTGAATATTTAAATCAATTCATTTGCCACACTAATGTACCGCAACAAATTACCCACAATCATTATGCGCGGGAACACGACCGGCCAGGCCGCGGTCCAAAAACCACAAGAATGCATATTTCTTCCCATCACTTCGTTCTTCAACGAATCCACGAAGAACGGTGACGGCAAGGAACAACGAATCAAAAGTCGGGACTCAATATGCAGCTCTCATCTCATTTCGGACTCTTTTTTGCTAATAAAATTTTTATTGACATCGATCTTGGTCAAATTGAAATTGTTTCCAAAATCACTTCTTCCACGTTTGCCCACGTTTGTATCGCCGGTTCGAAGACGAAGATAACGTGTTCGAGGCTGGTGAACGCAAGTAAAAGTATGGAAAACAGTGCAAACCAGACTTGATTATAATTGCAGTTTTATTATTGAAACATTTCAATTTAACCTGTTTTGGATTCACGGTCCCTGCAGCGGGGCATGGCGGGAGACGCTTGCGATGTTTAAAAGCGGCACAATTTAGCACTGGACCATTGGTGCTTCTGTGGATATACCCTTTCTCATCACCGCCGCCGTGTGGAAATACCAGTCACCAGTCAGCGTGTATTAAATTACAAAGTTGTGAATAATTTGTAATGGTGAGTGCGGTGTACTAAGTGGAAGATCGACGGTGGATTAAAAAAATGCTAATATTTGTCTAATGATAAATGAGTTGAAAATCCTGTAAGTTGTATTGACAAGCATGCGAGATAATTTCACTAACAAAAAAAAAAACATTTAAAAACAATAATTTGCTCGAGGTTTTTCCTCTCTTAAATGTGAAGCAGCGAAAAACTGTTCAAATTTTTCCCTAGTCTCCCAACTTTAACATGCAAGTAATATCAATAGGTTCAAACATTTTGTTTTAGAAAAACTTAGCTTTTGAAAACCGAGGTTCATAACTCTTGATGCTTCATTAGAACAGTCAGAACAAGTAATTGTGTCTAAGTTTAATCGTTATCTCATCGATATCATTCATCCTTCATCATTCATCAGTCGATCTAATGAATATATCGATAAACCTGACGCTGATGGCATAAAACAGATGGCTTGTTGGTATAGGTTTAAAGGTTTCTGGCTTATTACATTGCAAGAGAATATTATTATTTGTTCTAAATATTCATGGTCCAAAACATGTGAAGGCAAGATAAATTTAAAATACTTCATTAATCACATATTTTTCTATGATTTATACGTTTTTATAATGAGCATTTTTTCGGCTATTAGCTACTCTCTCTTTAAGAGATTGTTTACAGTTTGTCTGGTTTCTAGTCTGCTATGTATCTCATATTTGTAACATTTGCTACAAAAATAGCTTCAAACATGTTACAAATATGTAATTTTTTTTATTATTTAATTTATTTATTCATTCATTTATTTATTTACTAATTCATTTATATCTTTCATTAACCGATTGTACACTACATATTATGAGGTCAATTATAGAAGCCAAGTCAAGTAACTTGACTCGACACTTGACAGTGTCAAGGCGAGCGAAATTGCGCATTACAGAAGCCGACTGAATCTGATCGAGTTGGCCTCGGCTGTCTCGACTGTGTTGACTATAGTGTTGAAATTTTTCAAAATGTAATTGAAATATTACATCATGCAAGAATTGAGGATTTTCATCAATTTAGCTCTCATTTTTGACAGAATTAATATGAACATTTTTCGTTCTTGCTTTGTGAATTACACTAATATTATTGCTATTTAAAACACCTCATTGGGACGCTGTTTCTTTTCGAGGAAGTTGTTAACTAGTATGTGGACAAGTGTCAATATCTATTTCAAAGTGAATTCAGGAGAGGAGTTATTATCTACTTGTTACCAACTAATTTATGCCCGACGATACTGAAGCAATTGACTTCGAAATGCACTTCAACGATTTTAGTTCTCTGACCAAGTAAAGAATTTAAACTTTTTCCTAAGTTTGTAGTACCCTCAGTGGTTATTTTTCCAGAATATTAATTTTTTATTTATGATTCTCTGAACTTCTCGAAAACTTCGTCGATAAATTGATACACTTCTTAGTTTTTTTAAAATATTTTTCAGGGAAATTTTCTTACTGATAGAAAGATGGAAAGTAAGAAATTGCAATTCTTGCATGAGTGTGTGGCCTCATAGTACGGTGCAAACGGTTGGGAAGATGGTGTGTACCATATTTTAATATGGTGTCAAGAGTAATGAGTATCATTATGGTCATATGAATGATTTTTGTATAGACTGCTTCTTCGGTTAGTCAGTGCTTATTTCTTGAATAAAGAGAAGCTATCTCCTGATCTTCACAAGGCTCTTTGCTAAAATTCTGGAAAGTTTCTTGCTGAACTTCTGACAAAATTCCTCATGAACTTCTTGACAGTCACTCTTTATTTTCTTTGAAATTCACATCTAAGAACCCAACGTAACCAGAAACATTTTTTAATTTTGTTCCTGAACATAGCTACTTTCTAAACATCTGATAAGTCCCATCCTGAACTACGAGGGAAATTCCCCTAAAACTCTCCAGAATTTCTGGGAGAATCTTCATAAAGTTGTTAGTTATTTTCTGACACTTATTAAAACGCGACGCAAGATTGGACACAGCACTTATGGTTCTTACAAATGACATATTTTCTGAACTTCTGAGATTTTCTCTTCTGAACTTCAGGGGAGTATTCTCTTGAACTTCAGGGAAGTTCGTTCCTGAATTGCTGAGAAATTCCTGCTTGAACTACTAGAGAGTTTCCCTTATACTGCTGGAAAGTTTCTTCCTGATTTTATTGAAAGTATCTATCTGGACTTCAGGGATTTCCTGAAGAAGGTTAAGAAGGTTCCATTCTGAAATTCTGGATTGTTCAATTCGGAAAGTTCTCTAATAGTTCTGGGTAGTTCCAACTAAACTCTCGGGACGTTTCCTTCGGAACTTCTGAGCAGTCCTTTTGTGAACTGAACATTTTTGAAAAATGCCTTCTTGACCCGATACGTAGTGATTGGTCCCTGCCTGAACTGCGAGGAAAATTTTTATTGAAACTGAGGGAAATTGCTCTCGAGAATTACTAGGCAAATTCTCTTAAATTTGTTCTTGAACTTTCTTCCTGAACCTCTGAGAAGTCCTCTTGTGAACTTAATGGAAGTTTTCTCCAGAACTTTGGAGAAGTTTGCTCCTGAACTATTGAAAACTTCTCAAATTAGAAGGAAGTACCACCAATGCTCTTTTTTCCTTTAGAGCGGTTTCTTCCTGAATTTTGCAGAATCCTCATTCTGAAATTCTGAAATGTTCTCTTCAGAGCCTTAGAAAAGCTGTCTAGCCTTTGAGCCTTTGAGAACCTTTTGAGAAGTTTCTTGCGGAACTTTTCGGGGTCCTTTCCTGAACTTCAGAGGAGCTCTCCTGAACTTCTATGACTTATCGTCCTGAGGAAGTTTGTTTCTGATTTTTTGAAAAACTAAAGGTAGGATCCTCCCTGGTTAGTTCCCGTCTGAAATTGGGGGAAGTTTTTTTTCCTTAACTTCTGGGAAGTTCTATGTTGAATTTCTGGGAAGAACTTCAAAACCTCTTGAAAGTTCCCAACTTCAAGGAAGTCCTCTTCCCTAAACTGAACTTCGGGAATGTTTGGTCCTGAGTTTTTGGGGGTTATTCTTGCTTGAAGTACTTGCTTCCAATTCTTCCATGAAGTTTCTGCCTGACCATCGGAATTTTTTTTTTTCTAGGATGTCTCTTCCTGAACTTCTAGAAATTATCTCCCCAAAGCTCTGCAAAGTCTGCTTCTGAATTTTCCAGGATGTGCCCTAGATTCAGGGTCATTCCTTCCTATACTTCTAGAAATCTAGGATAAATTTCATTAACTACTTGACTAGAAATCTAGGGTAAATTTTCAAATCCCAAGAGCAAATATACTGAAATGATGGGTTTAGTAGTACTTTGGAACAAAAATCAGAGTTCTAAGATTGATTTCAATAGCTCATAACTTTTACTGTTCTTATGGCAACCGACTGGGCTTTATAGCCTGTGTAAGGATCACAAAAGTAATAGTAGCCAAACGAAAAAATAAAATTTTGTTTATTATTTCGACCCAAGGTGGTCCAAATGACTAAAGCTCCTAGTAAATTTCCTACTACGTTTGCTGGTTCCTTGCCACCAAAGCCCCTGGTGATGTCCATATTAGTTTTAATCAGTTCGATAAGCCATTCAAACTGACGGTCGATGGTTTTGTTTTCAACAGGATTAGACATTTTTTTACTAGAAGTTAATTGTTTTTCTGTTAATTCACCTGAAAACAATAATGGTTTAGTGTATTTCTTACCTTGCTCGTAACGTATCAAAACAAACTCTTAGTCGCCAACATGTGACAGATCAGCCACTAGTTTCCGAGCGGTTGGATGAGTCGACTAACTCGATAAAATTTCATCGATCTCGACATCTGTTTTTGAATTGAGTTTCCCTCCAGAGATCGCCAAGAAATAGTATACTGTCTAAAGTTTATGTGTTAGGACGACACATTGTTCAGTCATTTGATTCACAATGCAGATTGTGGAGAGACATCACTCGCTCGTCCAATTTTTGCATAGTTTGGTATTTGATGCACACAAGTTAAGATTCCTCAAATGCAACGTGGGGTGTAGACATTTAAACTAAATACTAAGTTAAGGAAGGAAGCCAGATGTTATAAAATATCGTTAACAAAACAGATCATGGCGTTGTTTTAGGGTTTGAATGTCTATAAGCATACATCGTGCTTCGTAAGATGGAAGTGGAAATTTTGTCCACGCAAATTTACGAAGAGCACACAAGAGAAACTGTTGTTCATAATTCATATCTCTCTTCATGTGTTTTCATGAAAAGAGAAAAAAAGATACTACAATACTCTAGAATAGACCTCACATATGCAACGTGCAATGTTTTGCTCGTAAATGGGCAATGATTGTTTTGACCCAAACGTTTACTAAAATTCAAGATATTGGTTGGATAAGTGTGTTAAAATGGCCGATAAAATTAAGCTCAGAATCTAAATTAGAGCTTAAATCTCATACTCTCTCACAATTTCTTTTTACAAATTCAGTTCTTAGCGAAACAGTTATTTAGGATGTATTCTGTTTTATAATAAAACAATAAAACACTCTCATTAAGTTACATTTCTTAACGTTTATTTGTTTTTTAATATCTCTTTTGCACCCTCTTTCAAATAAGAGTTTACATAAGTTACATGGTCTTGTTCATTCCCATATCAGACGAGAATTCTGACCAGTTGTAGAATGTTAGAAATAGTATTGACAAACAAAATAAAAAATCCTAGATGTGAGCGTAGAGGAAGTCCAGATAATACATGGAAAGGTTGTGACATTTTTCCATTAAAACATACTACCTGTTGCCGATTAAATCCATTTAAGAAACTTATCCTCAAATCGTATTTTCAGACATTCCTAACTTGAAGAGTAACAGAAGACGGTCAATAAGGAAAATACAGGAAAGAATGAAAAACAATCTAGATTGCGATAATCATGAGAAAATGTCATGTATACTGCTTGGAAAAACTTTGCTAACAAGTTTCAAATTTCTCCAGTGTTTTCAGCGTTTTTGTCATCAAGATGCATTTTTTCGATTTGACTTTAATTTTGTTCTGACATATTTAAAAAACTTTTTAGGACATGATTTGATTTAGTTTAGCTCCAGAGAGAAGAACGAGACGACGAAGTAATGGAAGCTCCGCACCGTGCTAACGACACACGCAAATTCTACGAGAAGTTGAACAGCTCGCGCAAAGGCTACGTACCACAAGCCGATATGTGCAGAGACCTGGCAGGTAACCTTCTCACAGAAGAGTGTGATGTGATTGATAGGAGGAAGCAGCACTACGATGAGCACCTGAACGGAAATGTTACAGCGAACGCAAGTGGCTCGGTTATAAATCTAGGAAAACGCGCAGAAGATGACAGGATCCCGACCCCAACCCTTCTGGAAGTTGAGGAGGAAATTGGTCGGTTGAAAAACAACAAAGCCGCTGGTGTTGACCAACTCCTAAGCGAGCTATTAAAATACGGTGGTGAAGCACTAGGTAATTACCAAGATTTGGGAGGAGGAATGTTCACCGGAGGATTGGATGGAGGAAATAGTAGGTCCCATCTATAAAAAGGGCGGCTAGCAGGATTGCTGCAATTATCGTGCGATCACGCTACTGAGCACTGCCTACAAGTTGCTCTCCCAAATACTATGCCGCCGGCTGTCACCAATTGCAAAGGAGTTCGTGGGGCAATACCAAGCGGAATTAATGGGTGCCCGCGCTACTACGGACCAAATTTTCGCGATGCGGCAAGTGCTGCAGAAATGTCGCGAATACAACGTGACCACACATAATCTTTTCATCAATTTCAAATCAGCGTAGCTACAATTGATCTAGACCAGCTATGGCAGATTATGCACGAATATAGATTTCCGGAAAAACTGACACGGTTGGTCAGAGCAGCGGATTGTCGTGTTTGTTGTTTAACATTGCATTGGAGTGTGTGTGTTTTGAAGAGCTGGGATAGGCACAAGTGGCTCGATCTTCAGGAAGTCTTTCCAACTATTTGGCTTCTTCGACGACGTTGATATCGTAGCACGTAACTTTGAGACGATGGTGCAAACGTACATCAGACTTAAGGCTGAAGTTGGTAGGATTGGGCTTGTGATTAATGCGTTTAAAACAAAATACATGAAAGAAAGAGTCTCACTAGAAGACCGTGTAAGCCTCCTAGCACGAGTTCAGACCCATGATGATAATTTCGAGGGAGTAGACGAATTCGTGTATCTGGCCTCATTGGTGAGCGCCGATAACGACACCAGCAGAGAAATTCAAAGGCACATAATGGCTGGAAATCAAGCCTAAAGAGTGATACGGTCAAAATTTGGTCAAGGGAAAACGCGTGTAAATCGGTGAAATCGTTTATTTAAAAAATCAAATTAAATTTCTTTTTCAAGTTCAATTAGTATAAAATTCAGGAAAAATATTCAGTTAGGCTTCCGCTTTTCCAAATCCGAATTGCCGGACCTTACGCTTGACCCCTGCCATCAGATTTTTTACAGCCACCTTGTCCACCTTCTTCGCCGCAGAAAGCCAGTTTGCCTTGAACTGCTGCTCGTCCTTAGCAGTTTTTTTGGTCTTCTTTAGGTTCCGCTTGACAATAGCCCAGTATTTCAATTGGGCGGAGCTCTGGCGTATTGGGAGGGTTCTTGTCCTTGGGAACCACCTGCACGTTGTTGGCGGCGTACCACTCCATGGTCTTTTTACCGTAATGGCAAGATGCCAAATCCGGCCAAAACAGTACGGAACAACCGTGTTTCTTCAGGAAAGGCAGCAGACGTTTATTCAAACACTCTTTCACGTAAATTTCTTGATTGACAGTCCCGGAAGTTATGAAAATGCTGCTTTTCAAGCCACAGGTACAGATGGCTTGCCAAACCAGATATTTCTTTGCGAACTTTGACAGTTTCGTGTGCTTGAAAATATCTGCTACCTTTCCCTTCCTTTTGCCATATAAAACTCTGTCTCGGAAGCTGCTTGTAGTCGGCTTTGACGTAGGTTTCGTCGTCCATTACCACGCAGTCAAACTTCGTCAGCATCGTCGTGTTCAGCCTCCGGGATCGCGCTTTGGCCGTCGTATTTTGTTTATCATCGCGATTTGGAGTCACTACCTTCTTGTAAGTCGATAGTCCGGCTCGTTTTTTGCTCGATGCACGGTTGTAGACGATACACCCAGCTTATTTGCGGCATCTCGGAGAGATAGGTTAGGGTTTCGCTTGAAACTACCGGCAACTCTCTTTGTCGTCTCAGCGGCTTCCGGTTTTCGATTTCCCCCCGATCCAGACTTCCTGGCTGTCGACAAACGTTCCCCAAACACTTTAATTACATTTGTAACGGTTGATTTGGCAACTTTTAGCGATTTTGCCAACTTTGCGTGCGAGTAGCTCGGATTTTCGCGATGCGCGAGCAAAATTTTGATACGCTGCTCTTCTTGCTTGGACAGCATTTTGACAACTGAAGAGTGAATTCCAAAATCAAAATAGGAGCAACATTCTACACACAGACACACACACACACACACACACACACACACACACACACACACACACACACACACACACACACACACACACACACCTTCAAAATGAGGGGTGTTCAGGTTTTTTAAATGCAAAATTGAAAGAAATACGTCAAGTTGATGTTGACCAAATTTTGACCGTATCGCCCTTTACTTGGGACTCCGAAGGACGCTAAGATCGAACAAAGTCAGCCGTTCTACAAAATTGTCCGTCTATAAGACATTAATTAGACCGGTAGTTCTCTACGGCCACGAAACATGGACATTGCTAGTGGAGGACCAAGGCGCCTTTGGTGTTTTTGAACGGAAGGTGCTGCATACGATCTACGGTGGACCGCAGATGGAAGACGAAACGTGGAGTAGGCGAATGAACCACGAATTGCATCTGTTGCTGGGAGAACCTCCCATCGCACGCATCGACTACGATGGGCTGGGTAGTCTTTTAAAATGATTCTCGAAAACGAACCGACGGGTACTAGCCTCTTCTCAACGAGCAATGGGAATCGATTAAGTATAAGGCTACCTGCGGAGGCTCCGCAGATGGCGAACCTGGTGAGTTACATCCATGGACACAGAATTTGTCTCATTTGTATTCGGTCCTGATGGGTAAGGTAAGATTGTTTATTTCACAATAATAGAGTTATATTGTCATTAGAAACAGTTGATTAAGATGTTAATCTTTCTCTCTGTAAAATTCTAGAACTTTCTGTGGTACATCCGCCATCAGGTTCCGTCCGGTATCCTCATAAACGCCCATCGTGACGATTCTCTAACTTCTTTTCAAATCATCGGTACCATTTGCTTTTTTCTTAGTTTCGAAGAGTTTCCGCTTAACTGGAGCCCAGTACTTCTCTATTGGGTGATGTTCTGGACAGTTTGGTGGAATGGCTGTTATTGGCACGTATTTGACCCCTTGTACCTCATACTGTTACAGGACGGGTTTCACATAGTGACAAGCGGCCAAATCAGACCCAAACAGTTGGAGAGTCGTGATTTTTGATAAACGGTAGTAACAGCTTTTGCAGACATTTTTTTCTCGTACACATCCTTATTGATAGTAGGAAAGAAACTTTTTGATTTTGAACCACAACAACATATGGCCTACCAAATCAAATATTTCTTCGAGAATTAGTACACCTTCTTTGTCTAAAAAGCATGGCAACGGCGTTTCTTTCCATTGCGGTATAAAAAGCCAGACCCGGAAGCTGTTTAAAGCCTTCGAGTACGTATGTTTCGTCGTCCATTATGATACAAGAAAATGTTTGCAAAAAAATGGTGTAGCACTTTTTGCAGTGTAATTTTGCTTGTCATCACGGTTGCGGTTGTCATCACTTTTCGATTTGTTTCACTTCCAACCTTCCGATCTTCAGTCAAGCGCTGGTCAAATGATTTGCAAACAGAAAACACGGTACTTTTTGGTAGATTTAGTTTCATGGCAAGATCGCGTACCAATAAATTCTGATTTTGCTGCCGTTCGTACAAAATTCGACGTCATTCTACTGAATGTAACAAGAATGTAAACATGTTGTACCACGAAATAAAGTGGGTAGTTTTAGCTGTCTTATAAGTAGACTGTATAAGCGATCCGTGAAATAATTTCAAATCTTGCTAGTAGAAAAAGCTGGTTCCAGTAACATTGGTCTGCGGAAATCTTCCACAAAAGGAAGAAGATTTTGATTTCGTTGTGTGAACAGAATTGCAAACAAAATATTCCAGACTAGTTGCAGAGAGTTGCCGTATTCGACAAAGTTTTTAAGTACATCAGTATAGTTTCAGATCATGCCGAAGAGATGGTGCTGTAGTCTATCTTTGCCAAATGAAGCACTAGAGAGTTGCCGCCTTCGGCAAAGTTTTTCAGTATGTCATTTGTCTTCTAGTGAGATTATCATATTAGTTGCAGATCTTGCCACAGAGGTGGCAGATTGACAAAGAAATTTTGCAGCGCCATCTCTGCTATGCGATCTGGAACTTATGTGTTTTTTTCCTCTGTTCGGGACATAAACCACTGCAACCAGTAATTTGATATTTTGTAGTATATCCCGTATCCTTTGTTTAGTGCATGTCGAGTTACTTCATTACTTTTGAGAAATGATGAAGTATTCGGTGTTGTTATAGTTGTCATTGTTTGTAGTTGGCAATAAATTAAGTTCTTTTGAAAGTTTCCGCTTTTTAAACTCTTGGAGGAGTGAGAGTACTTTTCAAAGGCGCGCCCTTTATCAGTCAAAACCGAATTCATTGCAAACAAAACAAACAATGAAGCCGATATTGATCATGTATCAGAACACTAGTCCTAACCAATTCAAACTATAGAACATCAAATAGAAAATGAGAATTCACATAAATGAAGTAACCATGTTTTCCATATTCCAAGCTCATCCTCGGTGGACGAATCCGAGTATTGTCGCTTTTCCCAAGACATAAAATGTAATAAGGACTATTATACGTTCCTTTGACTGCAAAAAAAAAACAAATATGTCCCCTAGTTTGAATTAATTCGCACAAGGGCTCGGTAGTAGATTTGATACCCCGTAACGCACCACGAAAAGGTGATCTACCAGCGTTAAAGGTAAACTCATGTGTTTATCTCAAATGTCTTCATTCTAAGTTCTTAACAACTTTGCTGAAGCCGGCAATTCTCTAGAGCAAATTTGGCAAAGAGAGCAATTTTGGCAGCCCATTTGGAAAAGATAGACTACAGAGCCATCTCTGTGGTGTTTACTTTGATCTCTAATTTTTGTTTTACTTTAATCTCTAAGAACCAATATCTCAATATCTCAATACTCAAATGATATTGACCATTGTATATCATTCGAATATTACAGGAACATAGTAATAGTTTTGACAGCATAATGCACTGTGAGACGAAGACATTGAATTACCCAAGAGATATAATTTCATCAGTTTTTTTTGTTTTTATGAATTCATTTATTTGTACAGGCTCAATCGAATTAACTTTACAGAGCCAAATTTTCATATTTATATACATCAGTAATGTTCAAACTAAAAAATAGGAGCGTAGAATCGATAGCTTGCGGCCGTCTCTAGGTTAAAAGGAATTACAATTTAAAGAATGGAAAGATGAGTGGGAATTTAAAGTATGCTTACATAACACATTTATTTTAAAATTCGAAACTGTCCAAGAAATTTAAAACTAAACAGTTTCTTAATTTTTTTTGACTTGATCATTTTGGGGAAAGAACACACACAAACACACACACACACACACACACACACACACACACACACACACACACACACACACACACACACACACACAAACACAGTTTAAAAAAACTAATACCAAACATATATGTTGAACTAACTAAAATTTAAGGCTGATGTTAGTCGAAAACACATAAATGAGTTTCATAAACTCCAGGATCACGTGTGAGCCATGTGGCACTTTATTACATAAATTCAATTTAAATCAAACAAGCAATCAGATGTCTACATCACTTAATTAGCACTTTTCACTCCTATACCTTTCACCTCATTTAGCGATATAAATTAATGCGACTTCGGAACCCCTCCGGCCTACTGTGCAGGGTTCATGCTCAGAAAACCATGCTCATATCTCATTAAATGGGACTTCTTATGTTAACGAGCTCATGTGCAAATTTGGTAACCAAATTTCATGCTTTAGATTCAAATGCGTTTTCACGCACTCATAATAAAAAAAAGCGCCAAAAAAACACATTCTGGCTTGAAACTAATAAAAACAGACCCAAACTTCAGTTTATAACATGTTTATTTTTGTCATGTTCGTTTTTCACGCCCTGCTATAAAAACAACAGTAAATATTGAGGAGATCCCAAAGCAAGGAAATTTTCAATCTAAATACACATCGGTGATGTTTGCATGGTTGTATTTGACAAGGCATAAAATCACGCATGAGGTAGTTAACGACGGACAAAGAAATGGGTTTGTACAGTGACGGGCTTTAGTTATTGCACTGACCACATTTTTGACACGTAAACGAAGTAATTACTCATGGGTACTGTTAAAAATGACTGTTTATTATTCAAGGTTGATCCATGATACACATAAAAATTTTCCCTTCATATTATGAGAAGCATAGCCCCTTATCTCGTGTCAAATTTTGTAGAATGCATTAATACAAATTGAAGCAAAATTGAAGCACAAATGATTTAAGATTTGGATATAATAAATCACCTCTATCTCGGCATTGTTTGAATAAGACTAAGCAGTCAACAAAAGAAATGTTTTTCTAGGGCATTTACAAAAAGAATAAAAATATATAATATCAACAGTTCTATTACGTTTTGGTTATGATGAAATAACGAACTTTTCATTTCCAGTCGAGTATCAGTACACGACACTGAAGATGTCTGCACATTGTACACGAAATACGCGTATCTGTCAAGATTACCAATAAAGGTAGTTGGAACTAAATAGAAATTACTAATCTTGCTTCTCATCTAGCTACAAATATTCCACTAAACAACTCACACTTTCCAGGAACTTTTTTTGAAATACATCGCATCATCTTTGCTTCATCCAGAATCACTTTACCAGTTTGTTCAGCTTTCACTTAACTTTTGCCCGGAAAACTGCTCTAAGTCCACATTGAAATACGTTTCGTCATCCATGAAGTAAACATCCTGGGGTGGCATTGCGCATCTCGATTCGAGTTACTCGAGAGAAATTTGAAACTCGAATCGAGTTATTTTTGGTATTGCATATAATTTTCGACTTCATCATTTCAGCGTACTAGATTTCGAGCTTTATGGGTACTAGATAAACTCAAAGAGAAATGTCAAATTATTGATGTTCACAAACAAACATATTATGCTCGGTAGTAAATTCTTTGCTGCTTGCAATTGAAATTTAGAAGAAAAGTTTTCACAATGTTTTTTGACGACAGTGACAATGATAATGAAGAAAACTCTCTGATTCCGCAGGGACGTGAGCTGAAGAATTCCAGCAACCCACTTTCCTTGAGTTAAAATGTGTGATCAAATTGTAGTATAATTTTTTATGTATGATGTAATTATATTTCCTCTTTCTAGGTCCATTTGTACTGCAATTCCTGTTGTGCTTAAGGTAGCTGCAACGCGGAATCTCCTTGCCAGTGGGTCATATCAACTGAATGAAGGAGCAAGTTGTTTACTCGGTATAGCTCAACCTACAGTGTCTTTAGTTTTCCATGAAACGATAACTATTTTGGAGAACACTTTATATAGAATAAAACAGTGCCAACGGAATTCAATGATTGCAAAAAGCACTTCTTTGAAAATTCCAAAATTCCCGGCGTAGGGTGTATCGATGGTACTCATATACCAATTCTGAGACCAACACAGGATGAACATATGTATTTCAATAGGAATGGATTTCATAGTTTCATGGAAGTAAGCAAAGCGGGTCTAGTACACTGAACTCAAACATCCTCCTTTTATCGAATGAATCCTCCGTCGGTTGATATCGAAACATTGAAATCGCATTTTCGAATGATAGATACAGTCGGAGGACGATTCACTAGAAACCAGATGATTATCCTCCTAATGTTGAACAACTAATAATACGCGAAGTGAGTTGACCTCCCGTTTAAATTAGAAGATACGCTGTATGAAAAGTTGTCATCCCAAAGCGGAATGTGTATTGCATTGGAAAAGTCCTATAACGCAAATCATTTGAACTGAGGATGACAAACATTCCATTTTACATAATTCGGTAAAAACCTATCAATCGCTATCAGAACTGGTACCGTCACGAATAAAGGATCGAAACCCACTAACTTTCTACCGGGTCACGGAATAATTTTACCAGACTTTTTCGTGCTCCCGTTGCAATCTTTGCTCAACGGTTGAGGAAGTGTAAATTGAAATACATTTAGGTCGTTAAATCGTTTTCAATTATTCATATATTGCGAATGATCTGCACAGTTTTGAAACAGACATCATATAAAATTTGATTGATTGTCATACGAAACAAGGATAATCGTCATACGGATCTAACTATTAGACAATCATCCGATTTCCGAATTTCTTTTCAGACAATCTTGGGATGATGTTTGGGTTCAGTGTACTAGAGAGGAGTGGACTGGATGATTTTGTGCCGAAATAACTGTCAAAGCCAGAGCCAATCAAGCATCGTTTGTCTTGATTTCATTGGTAGTGTTGCTAGAAACCACTTAGGCACAGGAAGTTTGTTTTGAATCCGCTGCTCTCTTAAAGACTGGACTCGAAAAAAATGAGACACACAAAAATGATCACCAAAAATTCATTTTAAATCGGATACTTCTCAAATTTCAGGGATTAAATAACTATATATTATGTTTTGGCAAAATTTATTTATTGAATTTCCTCCTCCAAGCTGAATGCTCGTACATTTCTCTTAACACTGCTCATGAGATCTTGGGCGAGGCTTTGTCCATCTTCCTTACACAATTTCTCCCAGTTTTTCTTCAAAGCTTCATTGGTTTTGAATGTTTTCCCGCTTTTCTTCAACTTCTTCTTCATTATCGCCCAAAACTCTTCGATCGGAAGAAGTTCTGGTTTATTTGCGGGTTCGCCTCCTTCGGGACCACATTAACGCCCTTCGCTTCGTACAAATCCATTACAGGCTTGGCGTAATGACATGAAGTGAGATCCGGCCAGAACAGCTTGGAACCAAGGTGGGAGCGGAGGAAGGCGCTTCTGCAAGCATTTCTTTCGATAAATCTGCCCGTTTTGGCCTCGTCTCGGGTGGAAAGGTTCGGGTTATTCTTAAAGTATTGGCTTATCTTCCGCGCCTTCTCTGGATATTCCGTTTTCGGTTTTCAGCCGCTTCCAGCGCGCCACTCGATGGTCATCGTCTTCTGGAACATTTTCACAACGTGGGACACGGTGAAATGGTGGATTCCAAGCCTTTTGCCGATCCATCTGTGCGACTTACCAGGATTATCGATCACCGCGACCAAGATTTGCTGGCGTAGCTCTTTTTGTTTCGAATGCATCTTGAAAACTACTAAACAGATCGCTTTAAAGTTTTGCAAACATAAACATAACACTCTAAACTAGTATGACCTAAAATTTCATTAATTTTTACCCACGGGTTAAAAAACTACACCCAAAACAAAGTGTCCCATTTTTTCCGAGTCCAATCTCTATACTAGACCGTCTCTAGTAGTAAGTATTTAATGCAGCTTCAACTTCGACTGGCTTATTTTTTTTATATCGATTAGATAACCGATCATAACGCGTTAGAATGCTTATTTATTTTCATAGTGCGTGTCAAATATTGTTGACATTTAATCCAGCTTTCCGTGCAAGATAATGGTGGATTTTACATGTTTTAAAACGCATCAATGAATGTTGATATTGGATGTTATATATTGTTATATATGAATATTGGATCAAAAACACACTTTTTATTTTATCAAGTACGGTTTGAACTTGAACGAATATCATGGGTAACTGACTGGTATTGATCGTCATCCACTTCCAAACATGGTCATTTTGACCCCGAAGAACACTGTATCTAGACTCAAAGGACTGATAGAAGCGGGAAGTAGCGTGGTTTTGTTCATTCTGCCGTGAATCACTTTTCTTAAGTTCTTTGAATTCTCCTGAAGATCGTTGAATTTCCTTGAATTTCCATGAAGTTCGTTGCATTTTGATGATATTTGTTGAACGTTAAAACTTTCTTTAATTTCGTAGAACTTCCATAAAGCTTCTGTTACGTCCTTGAAGTTCATTGAACTTCCATAAAATTCGTTGAGCTTCCCTGAAGTTCATAGAACATCCCTGAAGTTCGTTGAATTTCCATAAATTTCTATAAAGTTCGTGGAACTTCTCTAATGTTTATTAAATTTCCATGAACTTCGTTGAACTTCCCAGAAGTTCGTTGAATTTCCATGAAGTTTGTTGAACTTCTCTGAAATTCATAGTGTTTCCAGGAAGTTTGTTGAACTTTTCTAAAGTTCATTGAATTTCTATGAAACTCGTTGATTTTTCCTGAAGTTCATTGAATTTCCATGAAGATTGTTGAACTTCCCTGAAGTTTTCAGAACATTCTTGAAGTTCGTTGGACTTCCTAAAAGTTTGTTGAACACCCCATTAGTTAATTGAATTCTTGAATTTCCATGAAGTTCGTTGAACTCCCCTTCATTGTATTTATATAAAATTGGTTGAACTACCCTTAAGTTCGTAGAACTTCCTTAAAGTTTGTTGAACTTCCCCTAAGTGCGTTGAAGTTCCTTAAATTCCCATGAAATTTGTTGAACTTTTCTAAACTTCATTGAATTTCTATGAAATTCGTTGAACTTCATTTAGTTCGACGAACTTTCTTGAAGTTCGTAAACCTTCCTTAAAGTTCGTTGAACTTCCCTAAAGTTCGTTGAAGTTTCTTAAATTTCCATGAAATTTGTTGAACACCCCTGCAGTTCGTAGAACTTCACTGAAGTTCATTGAAGATACATTAAGTTCGTTGAACTTCCCTGAAGTTTATTTAATTTCCATGTTGAACTTCCTTGAAGTTCGTAGTACATTCGTGAAGGACCTCTTTCATTAAGCGCATTTCTTAAATAATCCCAAAATCAGTGTGAGTTTCTTTTGACATCGGGAGTTTTCAACAGAGCCAGTGGAAAGTGTTGGTGTTCTTCCATAAATTCTGTAAGACATTCCACTTAAGAGGAGTTGATGCTCAACGCATTTCCTGACGATTCCGTAGATCTAAAATATGGTATAATTAATGATTGAATTAAATTAAAACGTTATATTTGAACTTACACATTTGTGCATGCATACGTTATATCGATTATTTGTGCAATCAAATTCATTTTTGCTTTTATAAATTCACGATTTTTTTGAGGCTTTGATTGTACTTATGAATGTGACGAACAACTTCTGCTTTACGAGATATTTGTAGTCGATTCGCGCTAAAAAATTCTCGAATTTAAAGTTACGCAATGCCAATTTTTACGCGAAGATCTAGTACTTCCCTAAGCGTTTCACTCGTTTTGAGCTCGAATCGAAACCGGTAATGGCAAATGTGGTCGAAACGAAAAATAGCGCTCGTAACTTCCGAGTGTGAGCCTTCCCCTAGATGAGTCGGTAAGAGCGCAGCTATAAAGCAACATCATGCCGAAGATGGCTGGTTTCGTTTCCCGGTCAGGTCTATGAATATTTAGAAAAGGATTATTGCTCGGCCCCTTGACATATGCTCTCCTTGACATAATAGTACTGGCATAGAACACTTTCTATTGACAATTTTGGAATTGCAAGAATTAGGCATGAATTGCTTCAAAAATAATGTATGATATGCTGTATTTACGTTACTTTTATGCACATCTAGATTGAATTACAGGTATACCTCGATACCCAGCAAACACAGGATCGTATATGATAGCGAATAAGAGTGCAAAGTGGAGGCGCTATACGTACATGCGTCCATTTGACTGCATGAAAAGTGTACGTATATCGCCTCCATATCCGCTATCATATACGATTCTGTGTTTGCTGGGTAGTACGTACATCAACTTTCTCACTTCACATCGAAATTGCATAAAAACTACTGATTGTATCTTAAATCTAATACAACCAGAAGAAAGAACAGATGCTCCTCTTTGAGATTGCAGATTCAAACAATAGTGTTAATGCGATTGCGATTTGAAGTGAGAAAGTTGATGTACGTACTATGGAGGTATACCTGTACTATTAATAATCAACAATTAAAAAATAAATCAGTTCTAAAACCTTATTTCAAATGTTTACGCCGTTTAATCCGAGCAGTGCAAATTCATAGATAATCTAAACCTTAGCTCGCTTTGCCACACATATCAGGTCAAATTAGCATTCTATAAACATGCCAACCTCAAAACGAACGGCAGAGGCAATCGGAACGTAGGGAACCGATAAATTATTCCAAATTCAAAACACAAGCGCCCGAAAGTGGTTCGATTTCGAAAGCTGGGCATTGAAATAAATAAAATTGACAGCCATAAATTAAGGATTTGTGATTTGCTTTCGTTTCACTCACACACGGTGCGAAGTTCAGTGCGAGCCAAGTTTTCTGGGCTTTTGTTGTGACTAAAAGTTTTACTAATTTAGATAGAGTATATCGATAAGGGTCGTTATTTTAATGAGTGGCTGCGAGTTTGTTTCCAAACATTTCCAACCCCAGATTGCCGCCTCTTCACCCGCTGCTGTTGGAAGATCTTGGCGATAGGGCAAACGGCTGGTATAAAGTTGATGGGAGCGACGATGGCGATGCTAATTTCGCTTCGGATGGTTCATTCCCATCCCGATTTGATAGCCTATTTTTTTGCACGCAGGTGACTGCCATTTGTCAGAAAGGCAGAGATTCATCGCGTTATTAGCAAGAATAAGTGATATGGGGTGATATGGCGATGGCGTTAATTTAAATAATTATTAAAAGGTAATTGATTTGCCAGATTTTTTGAACCCTTTCGTTGGCATCAGTCGCATCTCGTATATGAATCAAGCACAAGAAAAGTCAGGGCTTAAATCTCTCACACAATATACCTGCTAAATGTGGGTTGTTTTGAATTTGAATACCGTGAAAAATCACGTTTGAAGACAGTTTAATTAACGAAGGCAGAACAAAAACAAGGTTCCTGAGCTCGATTTAGATCTCCACCTTTGCTTAAATCTACCAGATAGCAGCTCCCCACCGATTGACCAATCCCCGGTGCTAATGGATTCATTCCGATCGGATTGGATTAATAAATTTATGAATTGTGTGAATATGTTTTGTCAGTTTCTCAGTTTATGTTCTCCTCCTTTATTTTTACTTCGGACTAACCACTGCTGCTGCTGCTGCTGCTCCATAACCCCTGTCTGCTGGCTGTCGAAGAGAGGAGCAACACTAAAGTTGGAGCCTGTCAGATTGTGCCGTTTCGTATTTTCATCTTGTTTCGGGTTTGTGTCTGATGGCTTGAAGTCTTTACGGTAAGGCCGTTCCACGCGTTTCGGCGGAGACTGAGTAGTTTGACAGGTATGTTTACCACCTTGGACTCCCTCCTTTCTCCTATTGCATCTATCTTCCGTGCACCTGCTTATGATCGGTCGGTTTTCGGCCCAAAAACTGGGATCGAAATCGAACCAAAGACGTGCGCGTTTATGAAACATGATGATGTTATTAGCTGTTTATGTGGATGTCTGCATTTACATAAACAGAACTCGGTCACTCATGGCACTATTATTGGAACACTTTGTGGTGGCGAGACAAATTGCGGTGGCGAGGGAAATTTGAGAAATCCATATGGAGATCCATTTCGTTGATTCGACTCGGATCGCCAGCCGCCGTCACAATTAATGGTATAATAGGTGATTTTTTACCCATTTTATTTCGAAGCTAATGTTTTCCGTTATTGTGGTGGACAATGGGCGGACAAGCTTTTTGATGACTGGTTCTGAGGTAAACTTATTTGTTCCAAATCGAGCGGTGTGGATATTAATAGGTGATATGGATACAAAGCGGGATCAACAGGGGTTCGTATAACTTGCGACATAAGGAAAGAGCAAACAATATCCAATTCCTTAAAATAACAGGAACCATGATTGTTAGCTTTAGTTGGTTCAGCATTAGATTCTGTCGTATTAGAAAATCTGTGGGAGATTTGCAATTTTTACTGTCAAAATTATCTTTTTCTACAACCGTGTACTGTTCATTTTATTTGTTACAGATGAGTGTGGTTGGTTGCCGGATTGTATATGATTGCCACTGGAGATACGCAAACAACTAACAGATCACGGTTTGATTTTCATTCATGACTTTCATTTTTTTTTTAACTGAAATCAAGCTCATTTATGTTGATAACTGAATAATACAGTGTTGACCCGATTTTGATACCCTTTCCGTGTATCGGTAATTATATTTCAAAAGCGTCTGTTTTCCTTATGCAAATCTCTCTTATTCATCTAACAAATAGATGTTCGAGTTATATTTCCGGTTTGGGGACTACTCTGGGACTACGTTCATATGATGTTTTTCATGCATAAACAATGTTCATAAAAACGGAATGACAAAAAGAGTCCTCTATGTAACCGCAAGGTTATTGAAAATTTATGATAATTAAAAAGAGTCAAACCCAGCTTTTTGGAAAATAATACAAATTCGTCAAGTTCATGCATGTTTGTTTGTATGTAAAAGATACCATTCATGGATGCATAGCATAGCCATTAGAGAGTGTATCGTCCTCTACGGATCTTTTGATCAAGCTCGGCATCTGCCTGTATTTGAATCCACTAATAACACTGTATGAAAGGCCAAAAACGGATAGGTGAACTCGTAAGCAGAGACACTCACGCATTATCCGCGATGTAAGAAGAATCTACTTCCAGTGATAACATCTTCAAGTTCATTACCAAAAATGTAATCACAGACAAAATACAATTGCCAACCCAAATTTTAATTGGGAGCGTCGATACATTCCTTATGGTACCACCACATAGAGTTTTGAAGAAAGGGCACTCATTTGCAATTACATCGTTTGAAATTTGTTCCACCAAATGAGAGTATAGTAAAAAAGAAACATGAGATTGCAATAGGTTTTAAATTCACACTTTTTTGCAATGCCGAGGTAACAATTTTCATTTCATTCCAACCCTTTCTCCCGGCTGTGTTGATAAGGCTACATTCAAAATTCTTCAGTCTACCAACATCTCCTCTATGCATCTTTACAGCCGAAATATGTACAAAGTGGCCCACTCCATAGACGGTTGTGGAAACAAGTTAATGAAACCTTTATAAGACCATATAGATTTTGAAAATGTTCTTGTGGAAGATGTTATGAACACTTTAGAACCTTCATAAAACCTATTGGCTGCCATGCAAACTATAAATAATATCTGAAAAAAAGTTCTAGTGTTGCGGGAAATTCTATTTGGAAGCAAAATATCAAAAACAAATTGAGTTTTTCAGCGTATCGTGCTCCAAATCATATGCGCATTTAATGAGATGGTGAATATTGGCACGATAAGAGCTGAAAATTAACGCGCGTCGGAAATTTGGCGAGTTTACAACAACAGAAGCAAAATTGGAACAAATTTATTCGATAAATTAATCATTCATTTCCTGAACATGTATGGAGTTCAATAAGGTTTTCTTAAGCAATACCAATATTGGTCTCTGATTTACAGTTCACATGCATTACAATAGGATATTTGGTGTATTTAGTATTCCACTTTTCAAGGATGGTTTCAATCGTATCATAAATCATTCGTTGCACGCCCTTCTTTGATTCAATAGACGCACACAATGAGAGGTTCTGCTTCAACTCTCAAAACGAAAACTGATGGCCCAAGGTAAACATTGAATGAACATAGCATGAACTTCGCCTGTCAATTGTATGCGTGTTCAGCACTGCTTGCTTGTGTACAATTTATTTATTCGTTCATTGGCTTCTGTTGGTGATTCATTTTCGTTTCCTGATTCGACTGTGTGCTAGTGCTCGAAGCTTCCGATCGGATCACTTGGTGACTGTCTGGTACTACGTTCAAAGCAAAAATGAATCGGGAGAGGAAAAACACAGTGTAGCCAGTAAATACAGTTGAAAAAACAGAAAATATGTAGCAAAATAAACGCCAAATGTTAATATATAGTGACATGTGTTCCTATAGGCCAGTAATGTCTGATTTTGGCAGATACTGATGATGGCACAGGTTACTTAGGGCCTGTTCATAAACCACGTAGACTCATTTTTCAGAATCTTAGACCCTCACCCTCCCCCTCGTAGACTTTCCACCATACAATTTTTTAAAATTTTGTATAAAGCGTAGACTACGTGGTTTATGAATAGCCCCTTAGTTGGTAATGGTACGGCATTACCCACCCGGATGCAGTGAATCCCCTGTCCGGTAAAGAGGATTTTTCACATGTATACGTTCTTGTATGTAAAACAAATATGTATACGTTCTTGTTGAAATAGAAAAAAAAATTTTTGTTCAACAAACGATAATCGACGATATGGATACACGACAAACCCTTTCAATTGAAATTTCGATAACAATTTTTCGTGCATGTTAGGCTTTGTGCACAAATTACGTCACGCATGAAGGTGGGGAGGATCATATGGGGGTTTAAAATCGTTACGTAACAAAACGACAAATTTGAAAAAAAAATTAAAAGTGAATACCAATTTGCATCAATTAAATTTCCTGTGTGCCAAGCAAAGTAACAAGTAGCAAGTAGAAAAGCCTGTTGAGGTGGCGGATTCATCCGTGCTTTGATCTACCCCGCAGTGGGATGTTAGGCAATAGTAATGTCCTTGGTTCGAGTACTACTTTACCCATGCCCTTTCGTTTAATTTTCAATACTTCTATTCTATTTCCTACCTACCGTACACTGACGGGACTTTCAACACTTTCTCTTCATATGTTCCATTCTAACAAACATTACTGTCCACTCATGGTGCCTCATGGTGATGAGCGAACATCTCCTTCTACGTCAAGTAGAAAAGGATTAATTTATACTAGTTGAGAACGTTTAAAAATTCTGAGAAATATGTCAAATGAAAGGTTTTGAAGAAAAATTTCTAAACTGAGCCAAAACTTTATTTTTGTATTATTAATGACGTTTTCCATAACTGGTACACTGCACCAATTATCGCCATAGTTTTAAATTTTGGTTCCTTTCATGGCCGATTGCATGTGTTTCTTATGGGAGTGGCCATAATAAAAACACATTTATGCACTTGGCCATAAATGCATCTTAAATTTTAAGGAAAATGGATTAAGTCTATCTTTTGATTTCTGACCCAATTTTAAAGCTTTGATAAATGGAGACGCACACTGAAAATTAATTTTCCTAAATTCGCTTTCACTCGTTTCGTAAACATGGATTATGCACATAGAACAAATGTCTCGTAAATTATATGAAAAATTAATTTTGCTTGTCTTCTAACAAAACGCTATCATTACACCTTTTTTGTACAATGCACAAAATTAATTTCGTGAAGAGCAGAATCACTCTTCGTGGTTGCATTTTTTTATCGAAAATATTTGGAGCCGATACAGTAGAACTGTCAGTCGTTCATGCAACCACCCAGGAGCCGTTTATTTTTTATTGGTAACAAATTACCCGCAGCTATTTGTATTGTTTTAGTAGAATGAACGAATGTTCTTTTTGTGTCAACAAATGCTTTGTGCTTTTGACAGTTGCGTGTGTGGCTTTTGATACGAAGGCAGCTTCGTAGAAAGTACAAATCAGTTTCGTTGCAGAAAACAACGAATAGATTTGTTAGTCCTTTTTTCGATCGTAATTTAAACGAAAATTAATTTCCAGTGTACTATTTAAATGTGATCTACTAAACGAAAGGTATCTTATGACGATTTGAATCGCAAATTTGCGCAATTTTCCATAAATCGCTCATCTACACGCTGCGAAATATATTGTTCTGTATAGATTTAACAAATTTTATTGTTGACTCACGGCTTACCCATAATATTTATTAATTTTTTAACCAACAACAATTTTGTTTTGTTTCTAAAAGCGTGCAAAGGACGTTTCTATTGAAAACAAAAAGGATTTATTGTTGAATACAAAAATAAGCTTTTTGGAAACAATGCACTTTTGCATTGATTCGACCATACCGGTTGTTTTTTTATACTAGAGCCATTGAAATAATTAGAAATTTTGTTGAAATTATTGCTGATTGTTGATTATACCAAATTATTTTGTTGAATCAATAATGATTTTCTGTTAGAACTTAGAACATTTGAATAAACTTGTTGAACTAATATTTGTAACAGTTTTAAGAACATTCATTAACCTGAACAAATGCAATACAATCAGGGCAATTTTTTTCCTTATCTTTGTATTAGCTTTAAGATACTTAAATGAAATTAATTGAATGATATTTGCAATCTTTACTAATATCATGTATATTAGAATTATGCATCAAAACAACAATAATAACAGTTTTTGTGATGATTTTATCACAATTTAGAAATGGGGGGGAGGGTCCGTGAGCGTTACGTAATTAAAGGGGTGGAGTCTGGTCACGCGTTACTTATTGTTATTTAGGGGAGGGAGGGGGTTCAAAACCCCGTTTTTTTTTGCGTTACTGAATTTGTGCACAAAGCCAATTTCTAAGGTGTGTATAACACATTGTGTCAATATTCCTGAAAAAAAAATGTAACGACTTATCGGATACGTGTGGCAGGAAAATTAAAAAAATAAATCTAATTGGGTAGACTGATTTTTCCCAGACGGTACATACCTAACAAAACTTCCAACACTGTCATTCGAACTAAAAAACAATGAAAGATTCTGTTCAAATGAATGCTATCATTTCTCGTTTCTGAACATCATCTTCTGGCGATCCTACTGGGTCGTATTTTCATAGCCTCTTAATCAACGTAGAGTGAGTCATAATAAATTTTCGGCGGTCACCAACACTGCCACATTTCAATTATTTCATATGTTTCATTATGACGATTGGGAAAAATCTCAGTTTTGCCAAAAAGTCAATTTATCTTCGCAATGGCTACTATAAAACTATTTGGTCATTTGGTGACTTTAAGGGGGGATATACAGTTAGTACAAGAAAAAAAAAACTAATTTGTGATATTTTGTTTTCGAGGGGAAGTTTTTACTCAAATCAATCAAAACTTTTTAACAATTATAAGTGTATCCATGTAGTATACAAAAAAAAATTTTTCAACAAAATGCTGGCCGTTAGAGTGCGTTGGAAACGTCGTTGTATTTTCCTTGTGCCGGCTCTTCTGGTTGTAGTTTTGATCTGAAAAACAAATAACAAAAAAATAACATTAATAACACTTGAATTGAATTGAATTAGAGAACACTTGAGATGAATTGAAAAAAAAATAAAAAAATATAATTGCATTGTTGGCGTAACTTTTTTGAAAAAATCAACATTTTGTCCGCCATTTCATCACATGTTTCCATACTTGGTAATAAAATATTACAATAAATTTTCATTCATACAGAAGGTTATACTATGATAAAGAAATCCTATAAGGTTCAGCTTGATCAAATAATTAATTTTCGAATTATCACCGGCATAAACTCCGAAAATGCCACTTTTGAGAAAAACGCGATAAAAGTTTTAATTATCGAAAAATACCTCCGGCAAGCGAAAAAGACGTCGTCGAAAAACGATGAGAAGAAACACTTGGAGTTTGAATTTCGAAAAAAGGATTTCAGGAGCGTATTCTACGGGAATTATGCTTACTTTTTATGCAAAAAGAAAAAAATGAAGTTTTTGGTCATCCTAACTGTAAATCCCCCCTTAATGTATGGTTTTGAACAGCTTTTTCAACTGACCATAATCAGATAATTTGAATGAGTTTTAAAAAGGCATTTCAAAACAGCAATTATCGAGTTCATAAAGTCAAAATAAAACCTTTGATAAGATTAAAAGGAACTTTAGAAGAAAAGGTTTTAAGGTCGTTGTAAAAAAGTTGTGTAGGTTCTCATAAACCTGACTAAAATTTGAAACCAATTGGCACCTCTTGCTGCCATAATAAAACCAAATGGATTTCTAGTGGCTTTCATAAAACTTTAATAAAACGTAATAAAGTTGGCAATGTTACTTGGGTATACTCGAGTGTAAAGAACTGAGAGACAGCAATCTCGCTAGCCTGATCAAAGCCTTTTTCAATGATTGCTGAAGTCGTGTCAGATCAGCTATTAACAACGCTGCAGACGGTGCCATGTGGGTTTATCGATAGAAATCGACAGAACGACTGGTTTGACGAGGAGTATCAGCCAAATTATTTCGGGATGAGGTTGTAAGTATATAGACAGATGAACGTTATGTGGTCGAAAAGAGATAAAGACACTAGGTTAAACACATTAATGGCGTAGAAACAAAACCACAAGACAATGGGCAATTCGGAGGATTAATCTCTTTGGCGACGAAATTAACTTTGTTTGCAGCATACCATTCTAGTACCTCCTTAGAGTAGTGGCGGCTGGCAAGATCCGGCCAAAACATAACGTTGAGCTTGTGTTGCCGAATGAAGGGTAAAATCCGCTTTTTCAGACACTCTTTAATGTAAACCTTCGACGTCATTGTTTGAGATGTGATGAAAACCTTGGTTTTAAGGCCACAACTGAAGATTCCTTGCCAAATCATTAGTTTCTGAGCAAACTTATCAGCAAAAACAAAGTTATACTTGAAAGAGACATCCCTACGCCCAGTTTCCAGGTAAAATATTCGTCCGGGGATTTGTTTATAATACATTTTGACATATGTTTCGTCATCCATTGAAACATGGCCATCAAATTTCGTCAAAACTCGTTTGTATAGTTATCGTGCTCGCTTTTTGGCCACTAAATTTGCTTTCAAGGAGCGATTCGGATGTTTACTGGCACAAAAAAACTATATTCTTCTCTTAAAAGGATGTTACGCACGGTGGAAAAGTTGGAATTGTATTTCTTTGCCAAATCACGTATGGAGACACCTGGGTTGCCATTCACGTACCTCAACACTTTTCTCCTCAGCTCTTTGTCCCTAGTGTCACTTTTATGATATATGCGCTGTGCTCTTTCCACACTCGGAGTGTCCTTGTAACGTTTGACTACAAGACACACCGTTGACTTCGGGAATTTAAACACCCTTGCTAGTTTTTAGGCAGACCACGATGGTTTCTCTAGGTGTTTGTGCACAATTAGTTTTCTTTTCTCAACCTCCATGATCTGTAATTTCGAGATGCATCGATAAATCGAGAAAAACTTTTCATCAATTTTTTCGTCAATAAAACATCAACAATTGTCTGTCAAAAGTTTTATGTTCCAACCAGCAGGGACACGGTGGTGTATTAAACCGTGCGTCCAGATTTACTTTGAATCGAGATTTAGCAATACACTAGGCTGAAACGTGACGCAGAAAAGGTTGAATTAAGGCTGAATACGTTGAAAATCAAGTAAAGACTGGTATTCGATGAAATTCGGACACACGCAAATGTTCGTAACTTTTTAGCGCGTGGGTAAAAATTATTGAAATTTTAACTGAATGTATTTCATTGTGTTGTGTCAATTGTGTAATGAGTTTCGTGAAAATCGGTCGAGTGATTTCAGTGATGGCTTCGAATGAAGAAATAATGCACCAACACATTTTGGGCACTCACTTTGAAAACCCAAACGCTTCTCATCGATGGATCGGAAAATAGCTCGGAATTGCACATTCAACCGTATCTCATGTGATCAAAACGTTCAAGGACCGTAAAAAACGTGGCACATCAAATCCGGAGAAGGCCAGGATAGTATTGAACGCGTTATCTCAACATTTCGATCAGGGATGTTGCGAAAAAGGCAAAAGTTTCAGTTTGTTTTGTGCAGAAAACAATGAAACGTTCTGGATTACATGTGTACAAGGTCCAGAAGGCACCGAACTGGAGCGATGAACAGAACTCGGTGGCCAAAAGAAAACTGCTCACAAAACCGTTCTGCATTGTGATGGACGATGAGACCTACATTAAAGCCGACACCAAACAAATGCCAAGACAGGAACCCTACGTCGCCACCTCTAAGTTGGCCGTTCCATAGAGTGTACAGAAGAAGAAACTGTCGAAATTCGCCAAAAAATTCCTTGTCTAGCAAGCGATCTGCGGATGTGGCAAAATGAGTCAGCCCTTCATCGCCTCTGGGATCGTCAACGGACAAATCTACAAGGACGAATGCCTCCAAAAACGACTTCTGCCCTTCTTGAGATCTCTCGATGGCCCGACACTGTTTTGGCCGGATTTGGCATCTTGCCCGGCCCGTCTTAGACTGGTACAAAGATAATAATGTAGTTTTTGTACCAAAAGACGTCAACCCTCCAAACACTCTGGAACTTCGCCCAATTGAAAAATTTTGGGCAATAATGAAGCCAAAGCTCATTAAAACTCCAAAACTGATAGAAAATGAACTTGAACTAAAGAAAGTGTGGTTAAAAGTAAGTAAGCAAGTCGGTCCTATCATTGCCCAAAATTTGATGAAAGGGGTCAAGGCAAAGGTGCGGGCATTTGGGTTGGGAGAAGAGGTTCAATAAACCAATGATGTCAAAATTTAATCATTTAGTAGTACTTAATTTCCAGAAAGTTTGAAAAGAATCGGGCTCAAGGAAAATTTTTGGTGACCTATTTTGTGTGTCCAAATTTCATCGAATACAGTCTTTATCTTCTGACAGGAGGATTGATTATCGACAATAATAAGTTCGAAGTGGAAGATGTGTTTCTGTACCTCGGATCATTGGTGACGTCGGAAATCACTTGTAGCAGAGAAATTCAATGACGCATAATAACCGGAAGTCGTGACGCCACAAGGCCCTAAGTTCTAGTAAATTTCAACTTCGTACTAAGTGTACCATATACAAGACGCTAATAATACCGGTTGTTCTCTGTGGGCCCGAAATGTGGGCAATGCACTTAGAGCTCTTGAACGATGTGTGCTCAGTACCTTCTTTAGTTGTGTATGTAAAAATTGCGTATGGAGGAGACAAATGAATCACGAGGTGCCGCTACTTTATGGCAAATCCAGAATCCAGAAAGTCACTAAAGCTGAAAGGGTGCAATGGGCGGGATACGTTGTGAGTATGCCAGACAAAAATCTCGCAAAATTGGTGTTTGCCTCGAATCTGGCCGATTCAACACGCAGAGGACCTTGGTGTTTAAACCAAATGGAGCCTAGGAAGCCTAGGAAGTGTGGGACACTCAAGAATTTGGAGACAAGGAGCTCTAAACTGAGTTTCTTGCTGTGGCGCAGGTACGGTCTTGAAAGGACATTGGACCTGCAAAAGTTGAAATAAGCTTTTTTTTAGTTTAGTTAGGTTCTGAAGCTAAGGCCTTTTTTCTCGTTTGTCCCTTTGAATAATTTTTCATTTTTCGAAGTTTGATTGAAAGTGAAATTCAATTATCAACTTACCTTATATTATAAACAATTGAAGATTCAATTCTGAAAGTGGTTTCCACCAGGTAGTGGAACGATGCTCGAAATTCACGTGAAAAGAATTCTTGATTCCAGCAAACGCAAATCTCTTCTTCATTCCAACTCCGCCGGCGTAAATAAATAATATAATTAATTAATTGATTATGTCGCATTAGGTTAAAATCAAACGACCAGAAAGGCGGAAAACCTTACCGCGCAACGCAAGCGAATAAAAATAAAAATGCTGAAAGGCATGCAAAACCAGATTAAGCGTTTCGTTACTGGCCGGAATCTTATGTCTCGTTTCTTCCTTTAACTTGACACACCATCCCTCAATTAAGAAGAGCTGCATTTTTCGGGAGGATGTTTTTGTCGTTTTGTCGGGCTGCCGGTGGCTGCTGCTGCTGCTGCCCAGTTAGTGCAGTGTTGTTGTCATTAGCTTGTCTTGTTTCTCTTTGCTTAATTCATTTTGCAGGTATTTCCACGGGACACGGGGCCTGACTGTCACCCCTTCAGGTGCAGGGAATTAATGGCCTCGGATCCAGTGTTCTGCTCTCTCGTGGCTTAATTTCTGATAAGTCAAACACCGGCGTGCGGCTTTGAACGCTGTTGAAAGAGGATTTTGGCGGAAAGTTAATTTATACTAATTTGGAGGCTGGTTTTAACAAATTAATTTATTTTGGGAAACAGGGTAGGACAGGGTCCGCTTGGGATTGTTTTGATCTGTGGAGATTTATTTCGTAATAGCTGCTGGGAAGATTTTAAAAATAGCTTTGATAAGCTGGAAGCAAATCTTTAAAAGGCAAACTTAACAACTTCGATAGATATAGCAGAGTATCAATACAAAGGCAAGTGAAATGCGTGAGTGTAGCAAGGGCACCATAATGAATATAACAAACCGTAAATTAATTTTATGCAAATCCAAACCGACCGAGGTAGTTATTAAGACAAAATCATTATCGAAATCGTGTTCTGTGTTTGTCGCCAGTTTGCATTTGCCGGTCAAAAGCAGAGGGAGATTCCACTCCAACTTTGGCCGGGAGGAAACGAGAGCTTTTAAGATAAAGTCATAATTAAGCGTTCGATATGGAAGTGAGTTCGGGTTTTGCATTTGTGACTCTTGATGGGGTGGTTCACATGGAACATGTGTTTACGTGTAGTCCTTTTCCTTCGTACGAAAACGCTGTTTCTATTTCAGAGAAGAACCCTACCGAATTAAAATCGAAACAGTTTTGTCATTCGGATCGGCGGTCATTTATTTTCTTACGAATCCGTAAGAACGTTTCGCTGCAATTAATTTCGATTAGCGGTAGCTTTCAATAGGAATCGCAGCGTGGTAACAACCCCAACATTGACTCAATTTAGTATAAACATCCGAAACGCTCCGAAAAGTTTATCGGTGTTTCACCTCATCAGTGGTTTCGATTCCCATACATTCGGCGGATTGCGAGTGAGATATAAAGCCTTACAATCGAGTATAACAAACTGTGTTATTATTATATCTCCATTTCGATGATGGTACTTTTTCTTCGGCGAATTCTCTTTCAGATCCTTACCGACTTCTTTGTCCGGAACATGTCTCCTGTTGCAAACCTCTTCGATGGCATCTCTCGTATCTTTTCCTTTCTTTCGCACTCTCGACTCCTCTAGCGAGGCGACGAGTAATTTATGGAAATTTGTTTTTAAATGGTTGTTCCTCATAATGAGATTACATTAAAATTATTGTATGAGACTACTGCCAAGTAGTGGGTGATGGCTTATTTTCTCTGCACTCCGAGCGCTCGCCGCAAGTTCAAGAGCACTTATCGTAAATTTTGAGCTCGCCCGTCAGAACGAGGCGGGCTTAGGCCATCGCTAACAAATTAGCTTTTCATGACCGACCGCCAGCTTTGCGGCAGGAGAATCATTTATATCAATCCCACACGAAGACGACGACGACGACGACGACGACTGACGCGGCCGATACCGAGCAGTGATTGATCGTATTTCGTGAACTGATATCATCGATCGAGCCAATCCAGGCAGACAGGAGGAGGATTAAAACGTCAGCATCGCTTAGATTCCGGAGGTGAAGAGCTAAACTGCTCGTAAAATTTGATAATCGAAACCATGATCGAGGGCATGTGTGTGCCCTTTGCCGGGAAGCATCCGATTGATCGTCGTCGTTTGGGCTAATTTGAAGCAATAGGAAGCTGATCAACAGGTGGTGGGCGAAACGCGAGAGGAAACTTTCCGAGATGGAGACGGATTTCAAAAACATAAAACGGTACGCACGTTCCGATCGTGGCAGAGAAGCATAATTTTCGTCGGTGTTGTATCTTGTTTTCAAACCGAACACGACGATCACGCCGATCATGATGATGAGGCTGATGATGATGGTGGAATCAAAACATGACGTTGATGTTGTGTTTTATTGATGGAAACAAATCAATTAGACTCTATCGGCTTGTGAGCTTTTGACTGCGGTTCCAAATTGGGTCAGGTTTTTTTTTCTACGGTAACTAAACAGTGAGCAAGCGATGCGTTCAAAGCGAATGATAATAGAAACCTTTGATGGTTCTGTTATTCAATCTGCATGTTTTTAGCTTCTTTTTTCTGAGCATTTGTTGCTTTCACAATAAGTTTATTACTTGATCTCAACTTGTATTCTGGATACTTATCTATTAAAAGAGAGTTTTCAACGTCAGTTCCATTTTATACATTAGTACGATTTAGTGACGAGTACAATCATAGGATATCGTAGCACGTAACTTTGAGACGATGGCGGAAACGTACATCAGACTTAAGGCTGAAGCTGGTAGGATTGGGCTTGTGATTGATGCGTCGAAAACAAAATACATGAAGGGAAGAGGCTCACGAGAAGACAATGTTAGCCTCCTAGCACGAGTTCAGATCGACGGTGATGAAATCGAGGTAGTAGACGATCTCGTGTATCTGGGATCATTAGTGACCGCCGATAACGACACAAGTAGAACATTAAAAGGGGCATTATGGCTGGCAATCGTGCCTATTTTGGACTCCGAAGGACGCTGAGATCGAACAAAGTTCGCCGAACCACAAAGTTGACCATCTATAAGACATCAATTAGACCGGTAGTTCTCTACGGCCACGAAACATGGATATTGCTAGTGGAGGACCAACGCGCCCTTGGAGTCTTTGAACGGAAGGTGCTGCGTACAATCTACGGTGGAGTGCAGATGGAAGACGGAACGTGGAGGTGAATGAACCACGAATTGCATCAGTTGCTGGGAGAAATTCCCATCGTACACATCGCAAAAATCGGTCGACTACGATGGGCTAGGCATGTCGTAAGAATGTCGGACGACAGCCCTGTGAAAATGGTTCTCGAAAACGAACCGACAGGTACAAGAAGAAGAGGCGCGCAACGAGAAAGGTGGATCGATCAAGTAGAAGGCGACCTGCGGACACTCTGCAGACAGCGAAGCTGGCGAGTGACAGCCATGGACCGAATAGAATGGAGACAACTTCTGTGTACAGCAGAGGCCACGCCGGCCTTAGTCTGATTGGTAAGGTAAGTACAATCATAGGCTCGAATAAATTTCCTTTACGACAAATTTTTTTTTTTCAATTGAACCTAACCTCCTCCAGTGGTGAAGCTTTATAGCTTTGCCTATACTGGCTAAGCAAACGAAAGTCTAGACTTAGCTGAACGAAAGCCAAAAATTGCATTTGTTTCATATATAAATATTTTGTTTCTCAGCATTTCAAATTAATTGGTTTCATAATTAGTTTATTGCTTGCTCTCAACTTAATATTCTGAACGCACCTCCACAGTTATTGATAGAGAGCTTTCGATGCCAGTTCTATTTTTTGCATTCGTACAATCATACCCTCAGGGACAAACACGAAATTATTACAACACTTTCAACTGGCTGTAACCTTTTCCCCACTGGACCGAAATTAGCCATATTTTTCACAGTTCCTATCAGTTCCGCAGTTGTGTGGTTTGCTGCGGCCAAGATGGAAGTGAGTCAAGTGAAGAAGTGTTAAAAAAAAAACTGTAGCAGTCCCATCGTGCTTTGGGAAAAATGCAGTGAATCTGTAATTCAGCCGTCTCAAGAATTCTAAAGACGTTCAACTACCTTTGAATTTGGATTAAAGGGTGCCTCGATCAAAGTTTTGGTCGACGTAAACTTGACGCATATCCTTTCATCGTGCATTAAAAAAAATTGCACACCCCTCATTTTGAAGATACGTGCATGTAGCATCATGCCTCTATTCTGATTTTGAGATTAGCACTTCAGTTATCAAAATTTCGGTGAAGGAAGAGAAGCAACGCATCAAAATTTTGCACGTGCATGGCGAAAATCCAAACTACTCTTACGCCATGTTGGCGAAATTATTGAATGTGGCTGAATCAACTGTGACCAACGTACTAAAAGTGTTCGGCAAACACGTTTAGTACGTTGGCCGGAGGCCACAGCGACGACAAAAAGAGTTTCGAAGGAAACCCCAACCTCTCCGTCCGAGATGTTGTAAAGAAGGTGGGAGTGGCACCATCAACCGTTAATAGAGCTGGACTGTCAACGTACAAGAAAGTAGTGACTCCAAATCGCGACGATAAACAAAACACGTCGACCAAAGCACGATCTTGAGAGTTGTACACGACGATGCTGACGACGTTTGATTGCATGGTACAGGAAGATGAAACTTACGTCAAAGCAGACTTTAAACAGTTTCCTGGACAGGAATTTTATACGGCAACCGGACGAGGAGAGGTGGCAAATATTTTCAAGCACATTAAACTGTCAAATTTCACGAAGAAATATCTGGTGTGGCAGGCCATCTGTACCTGTGGCTTGAAGAGCAACGTTTACGGTGCGACCGGAACCATCAAACTAGGAAATTTATCTGAGCGAGTGCCTACAAAAACGTCTACTGCCTTTCCTGAAGCGACACAATTGTTCTGTTCTATTTTGGCCGGATTTGGCAGCTTGCCATTACGGAAAAAAGGCCATGGAGTGGTATGTTGCCAACAACGTTCAAGTGGTGCCCAAAGACAACAACCCCTTAACACGACAGAGCTCCGCCCAATTGAACGATATTGGGCCATCGACAAGCGGAACCATAAGAAGACTCAAAAAGCTGTTGTGAGCGAGAAATAGTTCAAGGCAAACTGGCGTTCTGCAGCGAATAATGTGGACTAGGAGAATGTACAAGATCTTATGGCAGATATTAAGCGAAAGACCCGGCATTTCGCATTCGGTTAAAAGGAAGCTCATCTGAATATTTCGCCTGTATTCTGTATTAACTGAACTTGAAAAAGGAAAAGAATTTGACTTATTAATAAAAACTTTGATCAGCTCACACACAGAACTGTTTGACCAAATTTTGATTGGAACACCCTTTGGGGAGCAGGAAAAATACCGCGATCAGGATGTAGGAAGACTGAGGAAAGGGTAATTCTATCCAAAATCCCAATATTTCAACACGTGCCACGATAGGAGTTATATCGGAAAAGCTGAATTCATAGTGGATGATCGTTTCAGAAAGACGAAAATGTTGAAATTCGTGTCGAAATACCTCATTTAGCCAAGTATCTGCGCCTAAAGAAAGCGAAGTGAAATTTTCGTGCCTTGAGCACAGAGCACTGAGCACTGAGCACTGAGCACTGAAAGCTGAGAACTGAGCACTGAATACGGAGTACTGAGCACTAAACACAGACCCTTGAGCACTTAAACCTGAGCACTAAGCACTGAGCACTGGGAACTGAACACTGAGCACTGAGTACTAAGCACTGAGTACTAAGCACTGAGTACTAAGCACTGAGCACTAAGCACTGAGCACTGAGCGCTGAGCCCTGAGTGCTGAATACTGAGTGCTGAATACTGTGCACTGAGCAGTGCTCTCACTGAGCACTGAGCACTGTGAGCTGAGCACTGAGTGCTGAGCAATTAACACTGAGCAATGAGCACTGAGTGCTGACCACTGAGTGCTGAGCAATGAACACTGAGCACCGATCACTGAGCACTGAGTGCTGATTACCGAGCACAGAGTGCTGATTACTGAGCACTTAGCACTAAGAACTATGCACCGAGTGCTGAGCAATGAGCACTGAGTGCTGGGCATTGAGCACTGAGCACTGAGTACCGATCACCGAGAACTGAGTGCTGAGCATTGAGCATTGAGCACTGAGCACTGAATGCTGAGCATTGAGCACTGAGCACTGAGTGCTGAGCAATAAGCACTGAGTGTTGAGTATTGAGCACTGAGTGCTGAACACTGAGCACTGAGTGCTGAACACTGAGCACTGCACACTGAACACTGAGTGCAAAACTCATAGCACTGTCAGAGATTTGAGTGCTGAGCACTGAATGCTGAACACTGTGTTCTGAGCACTGAGCACAGAGTCCTGATCACAGAGACCCTGACAGGCACTGAGAACTAAGCACTGAACACTGAGCACAGGGCACTGAGCACTTTGCATTTAGTGATGAGCACTGAGCACTTAGCAGTGAGCACTCAGCACTGAGTGTTGAACACTGAGCACTGAGTGCTAAACACAGAGCATTAAGCACTGAGCACTGGGAACTGAACACCGAGCACTGAGTACTAAGCACTGAGCACTGAGCACTGAGCACTGAGCACTGAGCACTGAGCACTGAGCACTGAGCACTGAGCACTGAGCACTGAGCACTGAGCACTGAGCACTGAGTGCTGAGCAATAAGCACTGTGCTCTGTGCACTGAGCACTGAGCACTGAATACTGAGTACAGAGCTCTGGTTGCTGAGCACTGAGCACTGAGTGCTGAGCACTGAGAACTAATAGCACTTAACACTGAGTACTAAGTTCTGAGTACTGAGCACTTAGCAGTGAGCACTCAGCACTGAGTGCTGAACATTGAGTGTTGACCACTGAGTGCTGAACACTGAGCACTGAGTGCTAAACACAGAGCATTAAGCACTGAGCACTGAGCACTGAGCACTGAGCACGGAACATTTAGCTCTGAGCGCTGAGCACTGAGCATTGAGCATTGAGCATTGAGCACTGAACTCTGAGTGCTGAGCTCTATGCACTGAGCACTGAGCATTATGCACTGAGTGCTGAGCACAGAGCATTAATGGCTGGTTCGTCACGCTTGGGGGATGCGGTGTACCCTACATTTCGAACCCATCAACACATGAGCTGGACGAAGGCTTTACTTCATTTACGAAAGAAGATGTGATCAGAAATTTTTCGTCTCAGAACATCCGAGTAGTGCCGACTAAAATTGATGCTGTCGTTTGGTGAATTCGATAAACTCGCGTCAATGTTCAGGTTGTCCAGGAGAAGGAATTTAGACGGGTTAAGGAAAAATTCAACGGACACCAGCTTATGAACGAATCCGGCCAAAGACCTCAATGACTTTGGCATCTCCAAGGATATGGACAGATAATTTCTCACCCGTGTTAGGCAGTATTTTTTTTTTTTTTTTATCTTTATTATCGTGGCTTTCAGCCTCCTGGGCTGGTTCGCCACTTAGAGTGTTAGGCAGTATTGGGAGAGGGACAAATCGCTAGAACCAGAAAAAAAGCAATAGGTTGTATAAGAACCCAATCGGTAACATAACCTTTTGCCAGTCAAGGGGATTTCTCCCCCCTTGCCTACCCTGCTGAGTGCCTATTTCTCCGCATAAATTTACCCCTTAGTGTTTGTGTCCCTACAGGTTCGCGTTTTTGGTTAGGGAATCATGCGTGCGCGATTATCTTTCTGAAACAGAAAACGAACCCACCGGTAGGTGCATGAGTAGCAAAAAACAAGGAAAGAAAAAAAAACAACCCACCGGTAGCAAAAAAATATAAAAACATTCCTAATGGGCTCGGTTAAATTTTAGTTCAATTCTGCAAAAATGATTACAGCCCATTATAGCGGGCACCCACCGAAAAGTCCATAGGCCGCGATGAGCATGAATGACCAGAACCCGCGTTTTGGCGAGAGGGTATTTTTGAAGAACATGGCCAGAGAGAGCCCATATTTAAGCCCAAGTTGGGAAAATAACAATGAATTCGTTTTTTTCAAGTTCTAAAAGCAGCATCGTTACGCTGCCCGTTGAGTTCCGCGACGTTTATAGGACGGTGCCAGTTTGGACTTTGGCAAGTGACGTTTAAAATTAAATTCAGTGTTAAATGCTAAACAAAACAAAAGAAAATATTGGCACGGCTATGTTCTGCTATAAGTGTATTAGTTAATTGATCATATCAACGCAAGACCGCCAAAGTTTATAAACATAGCTTTATTATTGAGAATTACCAAAAGTGCAGTTCATTCAAGAAAATATATATCGCATTCTTTTGTGCGGTTCGAACCGTTTCATTAAAAAAGTGACAGAGCCTTTCCGGGGGCTCGTTCAACTGCATGGGGTAGTATGGCAAATGGTGTTATGTGCCTGATTCGAATACTACCGTTCAATGCCCGCCGCTCGTTTTCAAACTTGTATTTTGAATTTCGAAGCTTGCCGTTGCCTTATACGGAACTATCAATACCCTTTCTTTTCATTTCTATTCGTTCTAGCAATAAATTACCGTCCACTCCTAGCGCTTCGCATGGAGATGAGAAATTATCTGCTTCTGACAACAAAGATCGTTACTTCCGCGCATGAGAGAATACAACAAACAACAATCAAAGTTTGCACTGCAGTTGACAATAAAGTTGGCCGCCAGAACCAACCTATGGTGGAGTCAAGTAAGTGATAAACGTTCGGACAACTCGTTTTGTGTGTTTTTTAAGATGTCTGGGAAAAATACTAGAAAAAATATTCGTCAGCTTTACGGATTTTTTTTTTACCCTCTCACTGAATTCCATTAGTCATTACTTCACAGTACCTCTGCTTACCTTATCTGCCTTCTTTTTCCAGCATCTCTTTAAATTAGACGATAGCCTGATTGCTTTGCCACATTCCTTTTATCTACACTTTTTGATTGCCCAAAAACTTTAGTTTGAAATTCGATACGTAATATGCATGAAAATGTCATCATTGTTTGCTACTCGCTAATCGGAACGCAGAGGCGACATGTTTATTGCCAGATTTTTTTTAAATTTGTCCTAGATTATCGAGATTTTCAGCCCTAGGTTGGTTCTTCTCCGGTAGTTGTCACTTAAGTACCTTTTAAAGTATTTTCTTAACTTGGCCGGGGGTTAGGTTCGAACTCGTGACTTTGGCGTGAGAGGTATGAATGTTAACCACTACGCCGGAGTCGCCGTACATAGCCAGAATTTATGTCTTGAAGGAATAAACAGTTTTGGATTTTTTGATAATAAAAAATGAAAGTAAGTTGCCACTAAATAGAGAACCAACCCTGGTTTTCAATGAAATATATAAAAAATAAAATAATGATTATCTAGGGAATTTTAGATCAAGAATCCCGTTAGAATAATTCAGTGACAAATCCTATTGAACAATTTTCGTATTGCAAATAATTTGTACCTTATTTCAGTTTGATTCATTTTTGCCTATGACACACTTGTTGAATTATTGTTTCTTTCGGTATCTTATAGCTATCCCCTTAACTTCATCTAAGGAACTCATCATCGAATCACACATATCAATAAAAAAAAGAACACAAAAACAGCCTGAAAGGACCATTACAGTCAACGACAAATAATAATTAAATCCGTCAACTGCCAGTTCGACGACGAGATCGATTCCGTCGCCGTGTCTCCCTCGGAAAATCCGTTGTCACAAGGAATTAAGTCGAATTATAATCTACTCCAGCACATGCTCGCGAGTTGAGACAGCGCAGCAGCAGCAGCATCTCCCCGTCCGAAGACCGCTGGCTGGTAGGCTTGCGAGATCAATGATGTGACAAGTAACCCAGAAGTATTTAAGAAACGATAAAACTGGTTGATGGACGGGTTTGAGCGGAAAAAGGTATAGGCTACATACAAAGAAAGGTAAATCCTCCAACTCTCGAGAAGACTTGCGGCGGCTTATCAAGGAACGAAAATGTCAAACATAAATATTTAAATGTCCCGCCGCGCACGGCCGTTCGGCAGGGGAACCCCTGTTCGTGACATATTTTAGTATAAATAATAGATTACCGATACCCGGACCGAGATAGCAGCGCTGAGTTGGCCGGTTGGCGGGTCTCTTTTGGGATGCCCTTCTCGCGCTTCGGAACTGAGCTTGGAATAATTAAATTATTATTATCGTTAGGCAGGGGCGATATCAGATTTGGTGGCGCGAGATACTTCTGCCAATGGGGACATGCCGTCTGACATGGGATGAAAGCTCGATGATGGATGAAAACGTTGAGGCAAAAAAAAACACAATCACCGAATGGATTTAAAGATAAATCGAACTGCTGGTGAGGGTTACAAATTGCATTTGATTGCCGACAAAAGGATTAAGATTAGCAATTTGGCATTGGCATACAGGGGTTGAGCATGTAGTTGATACTGTCGGTTAAGAAAGGAGAATCGTTTGCCGAGCTTTAATTTACTAATTTGATAATTAGTATCAAATCGAATTCAAATGTCATGCAATCTGGCGAACGATCTGCTTCAAATGGTCTAAAATATTTACGGTCTGCATAAATTGTCTTGTTTGGGTTGGCCAGGTTGATAGATACATACGCAGCAGAGCGAGTTTTCTAGTTCGCACCCAATTTACACTTCAAAGCCTTTTTAGCTTGACTCCGGCTTTTCCCTCCCTTCCAACCATCACCGGTATGAACAGCTCACAACAGTTGCCGCTCCACTGCGTTTTCTGCGAGCAAAAATCCATTCAATTCAAATAAAATATTTATACCAAAACATTTTAACAGAAACAACTAATTAAGCAAAATATTTATACCAACTGTTGATGTAAGAAAATGCCGGCCAGCCTATTGCTAATTCTCCTTTGCAACGTCTATTTCTGCCTGTAAAGCAGTCGTGTAACATTGCGGTCAGTGTAGGTTATCGCACCGGTCCCGTCTATGGGGGCTGAATTAAATCTTATCTATAATTTAATTCAATCGTCCTACCACCATCACTCGTCCACGACGGCTTTCCACAATGTTTCATTTGCCAATATGGCTGACCTGACGGCATCTAGGGGGTGGTCAGTTTGATTCGTTTGCTGTAACTGAGGTCTGTCCGTTTAAATGCTCGTTATTTCTGTACATCCCTCGCTTGCCCACCAAACGGCTTCATCTCTTGCAACCAGCATATCATGTACTCACCTGTAGCGCTTTTCCCCTTGCAATACGAGTAGCAGTCGGGCTTTCATCGACGGTTCCCTTATCAGGCAAGAACTTGCTCCGACTTTCAAAAGACAGCTAATAAAATTCATTCTTTATTAATTTGATTATTAGTACTACCGAAGGCGGTTGCACCCAACCGTTGCATTGCTCAAAATGGACGGTTTAAGTGTTTCTTCCCGGTGCTTTCCTGTCCGGAACATCTATAAAACGTTTCTTTTATTCTTTTTTTTTCTCTTGCAGTAAACACGACGCTCCCGGTGTCTTAATTTGAAATTCAAACATCATTCATCGAAAATGGCTGTATTATGAAGGGGGAGTTTCGCTTATTTCTCTGCACGATTTATTTCTCGTACCAAAGGTGGATAGCGTAAGATGTTGAGGAAGTTGCGAAGCTAAAATTAGGAACTAAACTGACAGGAAAGTGACCTGAAAGTTCGCTCTGCCGGGCTATTTTTAATTTTGGAAATTGCGATGATGGTAATGAAAGAGGATTTATGTTGCTTAGTTTAGCATACTTTTCCGTGGTTGAGTTAATTGTCACTCTAAAAATAGTCTGATAACCATATTCAACTGGTTAAACGCTTGCTTGGATAAGCATAATATGAGGTTCTTTTGTTCATTGACTTTAAATATGCACTCAAAAAAATCTTCACGTTGTTTTCACGTAACTTCCACCCGAACACGTAACCAAATCTTCTTCAGTAAAATAAGGTAAACATTACGTGCCAGTGAATTATTTTACGTGAAAAATCACGTAACATTTATGTGATTTTCACGTAGAATGTGAATTTACGTGGAAATCACGTAGCTCTTACGTGATTTTCACGTGTTTATGACTGGTTTTGTCAGTGGACGAAAATGACGTGCGTTTCACGTAGAAACAACGTGTCGATTTTTTTGAGTGTGCTTACTAAGGCTTGTTCACTACAAAATCTGGACAGATCAAATTTGGAATAAAACAAATTTTCTCTATGTTCAATCCAAGATACAGTTTTTATTCATTTAATTTGGCTGCATGAAGAAACTACTATCTTTTGAGTTTACTCCAGGCATTAGGGTCTGTGCAGACTTCTCTGCACCCGATTTAGCTGCTCTTATCCAAGATTTTCGAAATTATTCTATAGTTGTAGCTTATTGTTTATATTGAGAGAGTTCTATCTTCGCAAGAGCCCAATTCCGCTCGATCACTTCGAGCAGTTAGGTGGATTCGCCATTTTCGGTACACCATGGACTCCATTCGCTTTAAACCATTCCAAAACATCTTCCACGTAGTAACAAGATGTCAAATCAGGCCAGAACAGCAAGGGTTCGTCACGGCTGCGTAGGAATGGTAACAATCGCTTCTTTAGGCATTCTTAACGGTATTTTTTCTTGTTCCCCGTTCCGGTAGTGATGAAGGTTTGGCTTGCTCGACAACAGCTGCATATTGCCTGCCAAACCAACACCAGTTTGGGATACATGGCCTTTTCGTTCGTCCTGAAATGCTCCTATATGCCGTTCCGTTGCATGGCAGTATAACAAGACATTCCAAAAGCTGCTTAAAATCTTCCAACACATAAGTTTCATCGTCCATTGTCAAGCAGGAAAACTTACGTCAAATATTCGCGATACAACTTGCGAGCCCGGATTTTAGCCGTCATACACTGTTTATCATTACGGTTCGGTACAGTTTTCACCTACTTTGCCGGTGCTTGGAAGTTGGGGACACTTTTATTTTTCTTGCCACAGTACGTACCGAAAGATCTGGTCTCTTCGGCAATATTTGCTTCACCTTCGCGTCCTTCTGGTGGTTCATGAGATCCGTTTTCAATCCACTTCCAACCTTTCTGGCTGTTGTTAAACGTGTATCAAACAATTTAAGAACGTTATGGACAGTGCTTGCAGGGCAGCTTTTTTGAAAGTTTTCTTACTGACAGATCCGGATTTTCATTGCGGGCGCACACAATTGCAAGCACAATTGCTTTTCGCACTTGCTCTTCTTTCGACGCCTTCTTCGATCTGAAAGCTTGCAGTATCACCAAAAATTGATTTTACACAATGAACAGACATACGTTCATTAGCCTGCGAATTATTTCACGGAGATAAACGTATTTAGGGTTTTCCAGATTTTCACCCTAACAAACGCTATCACATCATTCGAGATCAGCTGTGATAGATTATGAACGAATATGGATTCCAATACCAGATACCGGATTGGTTAGGACAACGATGGATCGTGTGATGAGTGCCATTCGATTTTCGATCAAACTCTCGAATTTTTTCGACGATCGTAAGGGCTTACTCCCGTTGTATTCTGCTTACACCAAAAGAAGGGTATTAAGATCGCGTGAAAACTCGATTTTTTATCCGAGGCCTGGAGGCCCGAGTGTCTGAGTCACACGTATGTGTGTGCGTTACAAATAATGTCATATCGGTTTCTAAGCCGTTTGCGTTCATCATCAGGATTAGACAATTTCTCATGAAGATATGGCCAATAAAGTTCCTAAAAGCACATAACTTGTTATATGAGAATATACTCGTTGCAGTTCAAAACTGGACAAGACCGCTAGATGCCGATGCCGCTTGCATTCCATAATGTCGTATCTGGTGTGTTGTATGGTGCATCAGATGCACCGTTCAGCGCACTAGATGCAACACAACAGACTCTATAGAATCAGAGCAGGATCGACTGGTGTGAAATTACACAAAGTCTCCATTTACTATAAATGAACAATTTTTAACGAACATGTTCTTACTTAGAAACTTGTATTCATATTGATAATCGCAATTGACGGAGGATGGTATAATAAATAGAAATCAGAAGAAAAATTAGTATTTTCCATTTAATTCCAACTACCTTTGCTTATCTTGACAGATACGCGTATTTCGTCTACAATGTGTAGACTTCTTCAGTGTCTCGTAAATACTAATGACTCAACTGTTAGCAAAAGTTGGAATTAAATGGAAAATACTAAAACCCTCTAGGATTTAGTTTGAACGTTATTTTCTCTTGCATAACCTTAGATTAACTTCTTGTGTATAATGTAGCACTGAGAGTAACTCAAGCATCCCCCATTCTAGACTAAGAAGTGGTTTAATCTTCTATCAGAACAAGCTGGTTAACCGATAAATAGAGGAGAACAGTACAAAACGCACTGGTGGGGTAAAATAACCCACTCAATAAATACGCTCAAATCTTCAAAGCTATAGCATTAATGGAATGAAACTTTATCAATTTTTAAATAAAATAGCATAACTGATTATTTTGTAGTACAACAAGGCACTAAATACACCAAAATATGAGCAAAACTTAACAAAACGCCCGACTGTGCCTCACATGTAAATAATAGTGTTTTTTCCCGGCTGGGTACATTTTCCACTGCGACCAGTTTTTTGATCTATTGTGGTGAGCCCCTATTTAATTTTATTTACGCCACATCTCAGGGTGTCATATCACTATTGGATTGAGTGATTTCCACTTACTGACTATAGGCATTGTCCCAGTAAAGTATTATAGAACGAATAAAGTTTATAGCCTTACTAGGAGAGATCAACCATACATCTGAGGGTTGTATTAAACCTTTATCAAAACAAATTCTCTGTTTATGAAACAGTTAATCAAATAAGCTTTTACTACGCGTTAATATCCATGGTTCATAATAAATTCACTTCACATATATCGCACACAACAAAACTTCAAGATATTATCAATACTTCGCTATGATTCCATGTATTTTCAGAATATTTAGACAAAACCATGCACAACTAAAACTGGGGCAGAACGCACCGTGGCGCACGTCTACATGCTAAGAAAAAAGTACCCAGTGGAGCGGTTAAGTGTATGAAGTCAACGTTGGGTATAAATAACTTTCTACTGGTAAAAGTCTACCCAAAAGTAAGTAATTTGAACCCAATGGTAGATAAACACAATTAAACCCAACGTACTTCTCGCACTTTACTGCTCCTTTGGATACTTTTTTCTAAGCGTGTATATAATGAGGAGTTGGCAACAAATGACAACGTTTTGCGCATCGTTTTTATTCTATAGCCATTGGCTGCTTGACTACCAAACAGAGCTAAGAGAATGTGGCGATATGTTGCAACTTTACACATCTAATGAATATCTTTTTATAGCCGTGTTTTTACTTTTAACAAGCGGTGCATGCTTTCCCAATAATATGGGGCATCATATCAAAGTGTTGTGGTGCGTATTACCAAAATTTCGGGGTGCATATTGAGCAATTAAACAGGCGTTTTACTCCGGCGTCGTTTTGGGATCAAATTGGAAAGGGTTTAAAATATCATGAATAATCATCGTTTTGAATTTAAATCACATTTGATCTACAACGAAAACTTCGTTATGCACCATATTCAATAACTTATTCTTAAAGTTTAGCTTCCATTCCCTAGTTATTCACGATGTTGCTTAAACGGTGCGGTTTGTACCATCCTCCCCTACTCATTTAGTAACTTAGGTGACTGAGTAATTTAGTAACTTAGGTGCCAGAGAGAAGAGGGGTCTCGTACCACCATGAATAATTCGTTGAAGACATTGTATGCCACCATGAAACGAAACCTGATTGCGGTTACTGATACGTTTCTTCACACAATAATCTCCACGAAGACACTCCTCGATCGCTCACCTGGCCACGTCCATGCAACCGTTGGTGATAGGAAGGATTTGGTATCTACCTGAAGAAGACACGGGGAACCCACGTAGCCTTCAGTAGATATCAAAGGAAAAAGAAAAAGAATAGTCGGAGAGAATAGTTGATCAGAATGCCCTGTTTGGTGTACAGAACAAAAATTTATTTAGAAATTGTCGTTGGGAGCATCCCAAGTAGCACACTACGGCCATAACTAGTTGTGGAAACTTGATTATGACTTAGCAAGTCATATTTATGTTATCTCAACCGAATGGCAACAAGTGTGCTACAAGGGTATCTGGTCTAAGAATGTTAAGTGATGCTTAATTTCTCTTCAAACGGTTGGGACTTGAGCATTAACTATAGTCCTAGGTCCCTATGGCTTATGGTTATAGCGCCATAACCCGCTCTCTGAAAAAAAAAAATGTCTGAAAATATAAAAACGGATGGTGTATCATTGTTTATTTCTTGTTACCGTTATATGAACCAATACATTCTACGACCACCAGTTTAGAATGATTTGTGGGCGATGTGTATTGTATATTTATATGTATATAGGTCTTTGGGAATGACGAAGTTAAGAAAGTTATTGCACTCCTTTGTTGTCCGCTGGGACGCAAACCGTTTCTTACTCATATCCAGGCTCCAAAGCCAAGAGTGCGGGGCGTTTTCTCACATGAGAGCTTGTTTGTCGGTTGAGACATGAGCACTAACTCCTGCCCTAGATTCTTATGGCTTATGGTTATAGTGCCATTACTTGCTTTCTTAAAAGAGAAGAGGGCAGTGCCAACCCCCCCCCTCCCCCCCCCCACACACACATACACATACACATACACACACACATACATACACACATTTCCTATGTACTACTGATACTGGTGGCATCACCGCACACACGCGTTTCACACAGTGTTACATTCCGTTCCTTATTGCCCCTGGTTAGATAGTTGCTGCCGGGCTGCTGCTGTTACTCTTCACCTGTCGATGCCACCGTCGATTGCGGTAGATCACCCGAAACACGAAGCGTTACTTTGACCCGAAATCACAGCAAACGATCCAATAGAAAATAGCTTTATGATCCACATTCGAAGCTCTTCAACTAGTTCAGTTTCTACTAAGCTACTTGTCAGGTATGCTGGATGGCACAGCGCGACACAGCAAACCAAACGTTGGCACAGGCAACGAAACACTAAGATACGCGGTCTCATAACGTTGTCACCTTGCACACCGCGTGGCCACTTCTTATTCGCTTCCAATCCCCGAGAAAATGGTGTCTGATTATTATTACATTACATTACATTACACTTATAAGCTTTGAAAACTACAGCAAATGTTTAGAAATAAATCGCTAGTAGCACACATGTTGCCATTAAGTTGAGAAAACATAAATGTGCCTTTGTAAGTCATAAGCAAGTTGCTGCAACTAACTTTGATCGTGCTGTGCTACTTGGGATCCTAACTTGCGTTACTAACCTAGAACGTTTTTCGAAACTATCACCGGCACGTACTGATTCCATAGGCATATCCTCTCAAATTTTCTGGAAGGCTACCTTGAACAGGTCCAAATTCGAGATTTTGTAGTCCTTCAGTTTAGATAGTATGTAGGACCAAATGAAAAAATTCAATGCATTTAGATCCGGAGCACAGCAAAAATACTGTTTATTTTTATAAGTCCCACCTTAAGAATAGTTCGAAAAACTGTTATCAAAAGATACGTAGATTTTTTCAGCAAAGTTTCATTAAATTGAAATATGTACAGTTCTGTAGAAGCAAACAACCTCTAAATCATAAGAATAAAAAGTTATTTTTTTTTATATGAACATAAATGGACCACCCTAGTGACCACCCAAACCAAAAGACAGATCTTTTTTTATAAATTAAATCTTCTGAAGACATCAATGGCTTTCGAGTTATCGATTTGTACCGCGAAATTTGTCCATTCGTATCATAGTGCGCTGCCAGCTCGCCGCAGAGTCGTCTGGATCTTATTGAACGATTTTACCACACGGGACACGGTCAAATTGTCGATTCACAAATGTGTCGCGATCCACGAACTGTCCCAATCGTTCTGGAGAATCTCTGGGAAATTTGAGAAAATCTTTTTAAGGAGTCTTAGCCTTTTTAAATTTATACATACTCTTGAGGTCCAATTGATGTATGCTTTTACCCCGTTCGCATTACAGCCTATATTACCAGGGAGGACAATTATCAAGGATTTTGCTGTAGCTCACATGGATTTCAGTATCAATGTGATGAATATATGGTTAGGATGCATTAACCTGTTCTTCTATTCATTCAAAATATTCATATGTACTCACTTTCTTCTTTCCTTAATTATAACAAGCTTATTGCTTTAACAAATCGCTTATTGCTTTCTCTCAACTTAGTGTTCTAAATGCACTTCCAGTTATTTATTGAGAGCTTTCCATGCCAGGTACCATTTTTCCATTGGTATGAATGCAATCATTCGCTATGCCCAGGGAGTCAAGGAATGTTCTATAACGAAACATTCCTAGACCAGACCGAGCATCGAACCCAGTTACCTCCAGCATGGTATTGCTTTGTAGCTAAGACTTTATCGACTGAGCTAAAGGAGGACCTCATGAGCCAATGCATTATTATCG
>JASCZW010004413.1:0-89536 GCA_034211315.2 Aedes japonicus
ATTTCCGATTTTCAGAAGCTGTTCCAGGACTACTTTACAGATTGTTTACTTTGAAGACTTCATTACTTTTCATTTCCAAGCAATCAAAATACTATTCGGAATCTCGGAACCTCCGGATTTCGATCTAGTCAGCGTTTCGGGAAAATGCAGTGGTTGTAAAAAACTAAGACAAGCATTTGTTATTTAGGCAATTTATTGGCACCGGAAGCAACTAGAGGAAATTTTCAGCATCCGAGCCGAGGAACACAACTTTTTGTCCACCGTCAGCATCACACGCAGCAAAACGGTTACTTTTCGGCTCACAAATATACCTCAGAATATATTAAACAAAATTGAGTAATTGTTTAGCAAAAGCTGAAATTTTAGTCAATAATTGGTATTATCAAGTAGCGTATAGTGTTTTAGAACGGTATTTTTCTTGTTCCAAATTGCTGCAAGAATAGATCAAAACATATACCAGAATTAAAAGGATGCAAAATAGATCCAGTATAAAACAAAATTTAAAATACCGATGCAGCGATGTTTTTGCGTTTGGTCTAAAAAAATAAATCCAATCCACCATTTGGATCGCCGTTGAAGATGCCCTAATTCAAAAAGAATGTAAACATGTTGTAGTACAAAATAAGTTGGAGAGGGTCAGTTGTCATATAATTGAGGCGTTTCAACGATCCGTGAAATAATTCAAAAATTTTTAGCCGTGACAGATGTTTTTCACCAGCCCCTTCAGTCCCTTCTTATGGGTGGTAACTGCTTCTAACCTAGGCTGACGCTTCCGCATATCAATGTCCATCTTACCTATGTACTTCTTCATCGTTTAAACGGTACAACCAACCTCTCGATCCCATACGCAGAAAGATGAGGCCCTCGATCTTCATATTCAGCTCCTGCTGCACTTTCGGGCGGCCGGAACCAAGGTTTCGGTTGACATTCTTGCCTTTTTTAGAAGGAAGAGTTGTAAATTCAGTATCGGTTATATCTGACGGACCCTAAGAGTCTAACGATGTTCAACTTCCTCGTTCCGGGTAGAAATGGCAGTACGAACAAACCATCGAGCTAAGTAGCTTAACTGTTTTCGCCATGGCTGCTGCTGATAACGCTGCCATTTTTTCTGTAAACAACAGGGTTGCTACGATTGGTGATGCATAGGTGTATCTACCACCAGGTGGCAGGGTAATCTCATGAAAAATCGCTAATATCATTCCTTTTCAAAGCATACGTTACCTATTTGAAAATTTAATAGATATGTACTAACACACGTCAATTGAAATAGTTGTTTAGTATACTAATACTAAATCTATTTGAAACATTTGTTTATTTTGGTAATACTGACAGAAGGGAGAGAGTTGATGCTCAGAATGCTAGCAAACAAATTAAAGTATATTTGAAGCCAAAGCTCGTCTACCATATATTCTTTACATCCATGTGCCTTTTTGCAGTTCTCAAGTATTCACATGCGATCCATCATCACAAAGCACTCGACTCACGAAAGTAGGGAATCACGTGTAATTCAAAGGTCATTATGCTCGTTTGTTTTACGTACTTAACAAACTGTTGTTGATTTTCGTTGAAAAATATTTTTATCCCTCCCACAAATGCCAGGATTCGAGGAACACAGTTCACTTGTTTATTGCGAGAGAGACGTATCAACTTTTTCTCCTGGAAAAGTACACGTACCGGGAAAATTCCAAACAATCAACTCGAACCGCACAACCGCACACAATCAGCCAGCAGACCCTCGAACGTACAAAAGGTAAAGCTGTATGATAAACAAGTCGTCCGCTCGTGAGAGTGTTTTCCTCCCGATATTCATGGGAAGGTAGCGTGGCAGAGCTAAACTTTCAACAAAGCCGATTTCAACCGATTTGACCTATTGAAGGCAGCAAAAGTTGTACATGTTTACATGTTGCCCAGATTATTGCTGGAATAATGTTTTTTATCTTGCCTTTTGGAAGGCTGCAGTTTCGAAGCGGTTTTTCCATAGCCAAGATCGAGAAAATCAAAAGTGTTCGCTAATAATTTCTGTATACAGATTCAGGTCACAAACAAATTCATCCATTCCAGCAGAATTCTTTTGTTATCCCGAAATGCACCCAACCGAGAGCGACTAATAGAGTGACATTAAACCAAGCGAATTAATATCATCCCGCAGGCATACAAACCATCAATTGAATACCAGAACCAGTTCCAGTTCCAATAAGCAGTCTTCCGAAAAACACACACACTTGCGTACATGGTGTTCAAAAACGACGTTTTCTTTGAACACACACCCGCTCTTCGTTGTTCATTGATGTTCATCTCAAACATGCCCCAGCCAAACATACACATGCACATGCATTGATAACACGTGTTTCAAACATGATGTTCAAACACGGTGTTTTTACACAGCTACCTACAGAGTGTACAGAATAGCAGAACAGACGTAAGCGCGTGTGTATTTAATTAGAAAATCGTGTCTGCTCATTGGCGTTTGCGATGCGGGACAGAACAAAAACACTTCCTCTTTGTCTCACGTCACATTGAATTCCGGAAATTTTCATTTAGAATTTTTGCGTAAATAGTTCAAGTATCATTCAATAATCAGGTTCCGTTCTAAAGGATGGAGGGTGCAGACTTTAGTTGAAAAAAATGTATAAGGTGTACGCTATCCATTGGATGGTCCCTTATTAGTTTTGCTACATAGTATTATATAGGCTATTGAAGTTCAAAAGTCAAGAACTAGCGACATGATGATGGTTTCAAAATTAAATCTTCACGGCGACGTTATGTAGGAAATGTTTAAAACATTTGTATCCGATGTGAACTTAAAAACAAAAAGATTGTTTCATGTATAGTTCGGATAGTTTCAATAGAGGTTGTGCTGATGTTTTGCTAAGTTGTTATGGGACGCAAATGGAAGTCAAAAGTTTCTCGAAGTAAGCTGTCAAATCTTGTCCCACCCTAAATTGTATCTAAATTGTTTTCTTATTTTGATCTTAAGAGCAATATTTCAGAATATCTTTATCATACAGTATTGAAGAATTTTTATTAATGTTATTAAAAAAAAATGTTAAGACAATGTCAAAACCTTGCAATGTAACAACAAAACGCAATTTAGTTGCTCTTATTACGAATTTTTGATACTGCCAGCGGTAGAAGATCTTGATTACATCTTATGATCATCATGTCATTCAGCAAATCAGCGGACATTCGCAGCCGTCGTTGATCGAGAAGAATTTTCACTGCAGAGAAGCAACGTTCTACTGACACCTGAGTTGCTGGAGCAGCCAAAGCGGTCATGGCCAAGTCGTATAGCTCAGTATCTTCATATTGCTTTGATTGCCCATGTTGAATAATGTCCGTTGATATTGGAAGTCTTGTTTTCGCATTAGCCAGTTGCAAAAGTGTTAATTTCAGATCAAGCTGAGATGTCTCACAGGAAGTTTTCGCTTGGTTACATTCTTCTGCTAGCATAGCATCAAATGCCTCTTCTTCGCCATTGATAATCGATGCTCCATCCCGAGGCCCTTCCTTGTCAATTTCAGCATAGTTGTTGACTTTCAATTTTCGACGAATGGAATCCACTTTGAGCAAATGATCCTAAATAAGATGATATTAAAGAGAGAACAGTTGCAAAGTTAACCTTTACTTCACAACAAGGCAAATTCAGAGGTAAAGTACCCAGCTTTTATCAAAAAAAAAATTCAAAGCTGAAACTTGACTGGAATTTTAAGAACTATTCTTAATTCTTGACTGCTGACTGGGTCATCTATATTATTCTGTACGTGGTAAAAATTTAGTAAAACACCTTTTTTGTGTACACCCTTTTAAAAACAACAATGGGCCGATGAATTCGAGCATTTCAAAATGATTCTTAATACCACCCGAGTAGCACATGCGGTATTATGTTGCTCTCCGCGGCGTGGGCTGCAAAAATATATCATGTTATCACTTTTTTCCAGGTGGTGTCACAAAATAAAACCGCTATAAATTCTTTTTAGGTAATCTAGAATCATATTGATAATACATAATTTGATCACAATTGCGCAAACTTTAAGATCGTATGAGCCATTGTAAGTAGAGAAATATAAGTTTTACAAACAATGTGCCAAACGAGGTGTTTTACTAAAATTCTTCAAACATAATACACATTTCGTCAATTACGCTTAAAATACACTCAGTAGCAAAAAAAAATACCGAGGAAAATTTTGCTTCCAAAATATGCCATGTTCAACCTTCTGTAACTTTGTCAATTATCAATATTTTTAGTTGAAAATTTGACAGCACTATAACTAATTAGTAAAATTCTCCTCGGCTTTTTTTGCACCGATGTTTCAGCATGGTCAATATCGGGTGAAAATGGAAATACTCTTGTTGGTGCGTCAACTTTGACGCCAGCTGGAGTCCAAACAACTTAAAGGAAATAGTTCAAATTTCGACCACATTATTTTCCATTTTTTCTCAATCTATGGTAAGTTTTTTAATAAGTTACCTAAATTTTTCACAGAAATACGGATTTTAAAAATTGATATGTCCAAAAATGAATTTTTTCACATATGTTATGAAAACTTCCAATTTATAGATTGTATCAACATGAAATTTTGGTCACATAAAGTCTATACATTAATTATAGTGCTGTCAAATTTTCAACTAAAAATATTGATAATTGACAAAGTTACAGAAGGTTGAACATGGCATTTTTTGGAAGCAAAATTTTCCTCGGCTTTTTTTGCTACTGAGTGTAATAATGAGTCTTAATTGCTTGATCATGATCAGAGAAGAAAAAATCTTAAATAATAGATAAAGTTGCTCCTTGAGCTTCTTTGGGAAGCAAAAAGGAATAGGGATTGGGTGAACGTCCTTTTCTAACATATGTCTCTTTATTTAAGTAGTTAGAAAGGGATCTTCAACTGGTGGACAGTGTCCCATTACGAAGGGACATACATTTGTCCGACACTGTTAATACTAACAATAGCATAAAGTTTGTCCTCCTTCGAAAAAAATGGAGAATCCACAAAACACCATCGTTGGTCGAAGATCAGTGCAGCCTTAAAAGCTTTATTATTGAACATTTCCTTCATTCTGGCATCCAAAGCGTTGATAATATGAGTTGAAAATCGGTTTTGTTGATTTATTTTCATTCTCATTTCATATTGGCATTTTTTGAATGTTTTGAATGCATCTCCAAATGTAAAATTTTCTCGTTGGAATGTTTTTGTAGCATCAAATAGAGGTTCGAACGCTTCTCTATATTCTCTCATGAATTCCCATATTTCGTCACTTAGCATCAGTACTGAGCATTGTCTGCCGATGTCTTTGTAAAATCCTACATGGTTGTGGATACTGTCAATCATGACCCAGGTTGATCCCCATCGCGTCTCACAATCAATTCGAGGCAGAGGAATCTTTCCTAGATCGAATGTCTTAAATTCCACTTTTCTTGTTGCCTTGACAAATTTACGGACCACTTTGAGCGAGCTTTCTGTGTCATCAATTATTACGTCCTTGGAATCAAGATTAAGGGTATGAGCGCCACATTTGATTTTCTCAATGCACCCTTCACTCGAATTTGCAAATGAATCCTCTAAATCCCGCAACATAACTTCCAGGCAAGAATCGTATTCATCAGTTTCATCGTCGGTTTCTAGTTTCTCAACTTGTTCCATCACCTGTTCCGCTGACGTATCATCTGACTGCAACATCAGCGTTTTTTCTTGTTCTAATCGCAAATTGTCAGAACACTTCAACATGTTAAGACCATTATCAGTCGTAGCAGAGTAAACATTTAAAAGATTCAGACCGTAGCATTTGAGCACTTCTTCGATATGTTTTTTCAGGTTTTCTCCTGTTTGTCTATCAGTCATTTCAAGCATCGACAGCGTTCGGACAACGATCTGACCATTTTCGATGTACTGAATATTTATTCCGAAAATTTTGCGATTATGGCGTGATGCACCATCATATTTGAAACAAACCATTCGGCTTTTAACTGCGGCTGTGATCAAAACACGAATTTGACTTGCCACATCTGAAATGGTCGAAACCATTGTCTTGGAGCAGCTGGGTATTCCAAGAGCCCTAGCCAGAACACCAGCTGTTTTGTGGAAAGCGTCACTATCAAAAAAACTGAATGGAACGCTGTTAACTGCGGCCATTTGCACCAATCCGCAAGCAAAATCGTCAGGATTAATTTGGACAGAAATAGTTTTCATCTTTTTGACTTCGGAATGACCAACTTGACGGTCTAGCGGCCTTTTATATCCTTTCATCCCGATCTGTTGAGCAATGTTTGGGTGTTGTTGAGCTACATGGCGCTTCAGGCTGCTTTCGGCTCCTTTTAACATGCTGCGGCATCCTTCCACCAAGCACTTGTACAACTGAGATTCAGCATCAAGGTGGAAAAACCTTTCTTTTACATTCGTCATTTTGCCTGGTAAAAGATTAATTAAAATGCATATAATGTTATTATCGATGAATGGTGATGAACACATAAACGTTTTTGGCAAACGACACCATTTTGCTTATCAATGTCACTGTATAATGTCTTTAAGGGCTTATGCTGAATCATTCTTGATGACAGTCATTACCTCAACATTTAAAATTGATATAACTCAGAGTCGGTGCTAGATATTGAAAATTTAATCACATCTGTGTGTATGCTTACTTGTTGTGAGCAATCTGATAGAGTTCGATTCGATGTTCATTCGAATTTGCGAGAGTTGTTTGCGAGAGCGAGATAAAAGATAGGAAAAAATACATGGAGCAGTGATGCACCTTAAGTAAACTGTTTAGAAATTTAGATCATTTGATCAAAGGAAGAACCACGAATTGAATTTGAACAACTTCTCTGGTAACTGACCAGTTCCCGGCTTCCACCGTAATCAAAAAAGTATTTTTAAAGTTTTGTTTATCATTGTTAATCCTGCGTAGACATATCGGTCCGCGGACGAAGTAGTTCTTTACCTTATGCTACTATCTTTTCAACTTGAACTCCCAACAAATCTGCCATTTCTCTATATATTTTACTTATACATAAACACACTGGGATATACGCCACGTGACGAACGCGTTAAAGAACCGCTTGAAAACACCGTATAAATCTCGAAATCCGCATAAAAACGAAAGAAAAATCTGCTGCAAGAACGAAGATAAACGCATAAATTCCAAAATCTACGTAAACATGTTGCTGAAAAAGCGACTCCAGTGAACTCTTCTTATGTCTCATTCAACACCCAATTCTGTCATATATGCAAACCATAATATTATATGAATCATTGTTTCGTCCAGGGCTTGACCAGGCCTAAGTTGTTATTTTTATTTTTGAGACACGACGACGCCAAACACGAGACACGAAGACAGACCAAAGCCCGATTTTCATACAAAGTGGTCATGTTTGGAGGCTTGTTTTTAATTTCCTTGTAAAGCAGTTGAACTGAATTTTGGCAACAAACTAGAAATAACCTAAATTTTCATCTGTAATAAATTCATAATTTTTCATTCACCACTTTAGAAGCTACATGCACCATTTACGACGACCATTTTTTTATTTCCATAGATAAGGTCATGTTGATAAGTTTGAATAACGATCTGTAGTAAACTGATTTTAAAGCGATCCGTACTTCAAAAATCAAAATTGAGATCCTTAAATTTGAGCATTATTTATGGAAATCCATAGGTGGTCTTATTGTTTTGTCGTTTTGGCTTCTGTATATTTAAGAAAGCTGAATGTAAAATTATGGATTTCATGCAGATGCAAATTTTGGCTACACGCCTGGATCACAGCCAAAATTTCAACTCAATTGGTTCTCGGAAAAATTAAAGACAAGTCCCTCAATATGACCATTTTGTATGAAAATCTGGCTTTGGTCTTATTGTATTGTCCGTCACTGTATATATCGAAATTTACTTACAAGCTGAAGATCGTTGTGTCAAGATTCTAGGTAAAAAAAAAGGTTCTGCGAGTAAAATACAAATCATTCACTGCTTCCGCAAATCACAACGCACTCTGCACTGTTGTTGCTTGAGGCGAAAACGCACATAAAACTGTACCTACTGATCGAACATCGTGTACGAACACCGTGTACGAACATCGGGTACAAACATCGTATGCACACCATGCAACCACATTACGAATACACACAAGGTATATTTTTAAACACATGTTCGGGAAATGGATGAGTGTGTACAAACGCGAAAACTGGTAGCACAGCATGAACATGTTCTTTTCAAACACAGTGTTGTATGTCCAATTCCGAAGACTGCCAATAAGCATTGACGAACGGTGAACCGATGATACAGCAGCAGCAACAAAGTTTCGCTTCAAATACGAATTTCACGCTCGATTCACTTTTCATCCACTGCGAAATCCCGGCTTTGGTCCCGGGATATGGTCACGTTCAAGAATCATTCCCTGGCGCTGCATGCAGCCGAAGCGGCTCATCAGCGAGGGTAAGGAGTTGGGCGCACGGCGGAGAAGAGCGATAATCTTATCCTACTTAACGGCCAGAAGTGGGCCCTTGGAGTGAATTTTCATTCATTTGTTCACCGTTTCCTGTTGGTGTGGCTGCGATGGCTGGTTTGTGATGTGGCCCTTCATGCGAGTTGAATTGCTGAATGATGGAAAAGCAGCATAGGGGTGATCGGTTTTTCGTTCAGAGCGCTAGTATCACCTTTATTTAGTATGGGTTTCAAATGGGTTGTAAACACACTTTTACAAGCGTATTATACTTAGACTAAATTGAAGGAAAAATCAAGCGCTAGACGACCATCATGCGTCATACCCAACAAACATCGGTGTTGAATTAGAGCTTGTTCAAACAAATTTGGAGAAGCTATTCAGCTATTCTAGAAGAAACAGCTTTCAGGTACTTTTTCACTGTTTAGCCGGTTGAACCGACCCCCCGGCCAAGCCGCGAAGCGATGTAGCCACTTTTTCCTTGGTCTTCCTCTCTGGCATCCTTTGGAGCTTCGGACGTCCAGAACCAAGCTTTATTTCGATGCTCTGATTGTTGTCTAATAGTGCCAAGATGTTGTAGATGCCGGAACGGGCGTATCCGGCATCCACAAAGTACCGCACGATGTCCGTTTTCGACGCGGTGGAGTGCCGTTCTTTGAACGCGCACACTTCTGAACGGAATTGCTTCCCTGTTTTTACCATCACGGTTAGAGTTTGACTGATAGAGCTGTCAAATTTTGTCTGCTGACTCATGGGTTACTATGATTGATGCTGGATGGGTAGTTTTGTCAGTGCGGGTGATGGTAAAACCTTGAAAAATCGTCAATTTTTGTCGTTTTTTTTTAATTCAAATGTGATAACAAATTATTTTATGGAACTAAAAGTTTTATTGGGCTATTATGGGGTGTGTGGCGTGGTTGCTGCTGCTTTGATGTGTACCAGTAGGTTCTGTGGCAGGATGACGGCGAGCGCTCGCGGATGGTGGAGATTCACGTTGCTGGCCTTGGTATTAGTTGATCGCGATGGCAGATCGATGGATTGGGCGCCGGATTGTCCTTCGACAATGGCGGAACGGGGACTTCGATTGTGCCGATACAATGGTGACTGGTGGAATGGCGGGGTTTGGGTTTGGATTCGTGGGTTGCGATGGCTGTTCGCAACCGGTGAAGCTATCGGTACTAGTTTTTCTGGGTCAACGGCGTCCTCCTTCGTTGGCTCGATCAATTGACCACGGAAGGGACCGTATTGGCCATACCGAGAAGGGTAAGTCCTCCTTGACGCTTAGGACGAGTAGGCCGAGGATATTGGTCGTCTTTTTTAATTAGACCAAGACAGCTTGAACTATCTTGGTCGACTCGTGATGATCGATCCTCAGAGTCGAACAATAAAAAAAGGGTCCTATAGGACAAATGGCACGTTAGAACCACAGTACCATTTGTTCTTAGACACGAACTATTACCGGAAGAATCAGTGGGCTGTTTCAAGAAAGTACTGTGCTTTTGTGTTCAAATAAGTTTGGGTTTGTGCACTCAATTTATAATCGCACGCACGCCGGTTTACTATTGATCAGTACTTGACGACCTCGATCAGCACTCCGTTTGCCATTTCATTTTCCACCCGTTCAATATTTTCTCCATTTTCCATCTTTATCGCCACCCGTCCGTATTCATATCCTTCATCCATTCAATTTTCTTACCTTAGTTGACCACGACACCCTTTCGGTATTGTTACCATCAAACATAATTTCAAATTTATTTAATAATCTTAACTAACCCTACTAATACAAACTTACTCTGAAAATTAATTTTCGTTTATATTACGAAATCGAAGGTAAGACTAACAAATCTATTCGTTGTTTTCTGCAACGAACCTGATTTATACTTTTTAAGAAGCCACCTTCGTGTTTAATGCCCCACGTGCAACTGTCAAAAGTACTTAGCATTAGTTGACACAGAAAGAACATTTAATGCCCCACGTGCAACTGTCAAAAGTACTTAGCATTAGTTGACACAGAAAGAACATTCGTTCATTGTACGAAAACAATACGAAAAGCTACGAGGAATTTGTTACCAATAAAAAAAATGTCTCTATGGTTGACCATGATCGGCTGACAGATCTACTTTACCGGCTCAAAATGTAATCGAAAAAAAAGTGCACCACGAGGGATCGGGGTATAGCTTTTCTAATGTTTCTGACATGAGGTTCGATCCTATATTTTTAGGAAGAGTTTTTATTGAATCCGTGGTAAATCTCACTAAACCATGTTGATTCGTGAGAAGTCACTTAATTATTGCGCATGAGTTTCTAACTCTCGACAGCGCTTTCATTTGTATTTTGGGATAAATTAATGATTCCCGCCATCCCAAAAGAAACACGAACACTTATGAGTACAATCGAAGAGAAGCAGCGATTGGCTAGCCTTCACGAAATTCATTTTGTGCATTGTACAAAAACGGTGTAATGATAGCGTTTTGTTAGATGACAAGCAATATGAATGTTTCATACAATTTACGAGACATTTGTTCTATGTACAAAATCCATGTTTACGAAACAAGCGGCAGCTAATCTACGAAAATAAATTTTCAGTGTATACATTTTGTTTTCTTTTACGTTCAAAATATTGCATTAAAACATCCTACTAATCCTAAAATCTCAACACGAACACTTAAAACACTAAAGCTTCAAAAACATCATGCACGATATAAAATCTTTCAAATTATCCTTGAGCATACACGGACAGAAATGATGCATGATTGATATAACTTTTGCCATAGTTATCCCAAGCTTCGAAGATATTCTTGATAAAGTTAATTTTAATGGTTGTTTGAAAATGATTTGTTGTTTACATCACGCATATATTTCATTTGAATCAACGTTATTGAACATCAACCATTAAATGCTTAAATCAAGCATACATGTCATTATTTGAATCCGTGTTTATCGTTGAATCACTCATACTGGAAGGTTAAATAGGGCATATAGCAGCTCTACTGAGCTTCGTGGCTGCCATCCGCACTCAACGACAAAGCGAAGGAAAAAAATATCATGGCGGCGGCAGATCACTCGGTTGACTTGGACGACGACCTGGTTGAAGAGTTTTATGTTGACAAAGAAGTGGTAGAATTATTGAAATCGTTTGGATTATCCGCGGCGGGCATTGAAGAGTTTGTAGGTATGTAAGCAAATTGTAACTATTCTTTAAAGTAGTTTCAATGAATTTTGATTTCAGCTAACGGGTACGACATTGATGCACTACAATTAATCGAGCGTGAAGAAGTCGAAGCAATTTGCTGTCCACTCCTAGGGTCGCATGTTGATAAGAATAATATTTCCAATTTTCAAACATTGTTATATGTTGTTTAATTTCGTAATATCCAAAAAATATGTGCTAATTGAGTAAACGTTCCTATAATGGTCCAATTAGAACATATTGCACTAAAATACCACCATTATAGGAACTTTTATCGTAAATTTAACGATTTTTTTTTATTTTTGGAACCAACCATAACATCATTTGACCGAATCTCTGTGTATGCTTAAACCAACCATCCCATACCATTAGTTCAACCCTCAAAATAAGGTCAAATTAAACATAAACATTATTGAATTTATCATGAGAATCAGATAGCTGTCAAATCATCAACAATGAATATTGTTGATGTTAGCATAATATGGTTGATTCAACCCTACTTCATGCTCTAATTAAATCATCAATTCTGTTTAATTGAAGCTTCCATTATTCTTCGATCTATTGTATTATGCGTGAAACAATCTCAAAAAAGTATTATATAAAAGTCAATGCACAAATATGCTTGATCGGGGCCGGAATATTATTGATATGACTTTATTTTTTTCTCCGTGTAGGAATAATTTTCGATAGCATTTTCATTTTTAAATAAAAAAAAATCACCATACCTTATCAGAAAAAAGCAGACATTGAAACGTTGAAAGCACCCCTAGTTTTGTGATTGTTCACTTTTCAAGTTCACACTCACTGCGAACCTTCCCTTTCGGTCGTGCGCTCCGCATCGGTCGGTGATGGGAGACGAGATGGTACGATTTGTTTCCTCAGTAGGTACCTTCCAAGGTTTACCGAACAGTGTACTCGATCAATACGACCATCAACCGGTGAGGCTGGAACGATGCCGGTTCCTCTTGCCTGCGGTTCTCCCAGCCGTGAGGATTTGCCCAAATGCGCATGAATAAAAAATCAAACAGGCGCGTAAGTTTGAATAAAGAATTTCATAAATCCGGGTATCATATGGTGAGTTTTGCCTGCTTTTATTTTCTCCCGGGCCCATTACAACTCACCCCGAACAATATAATAGCACGTCAAAAAGTGCCACTTGAAAAATTTGCAGCCAACGGGGGATGTACAAAGGTTTTACTCTGTGCTGTCTTATTCTATAGAAGAATTGGGCTGCATCGGTTACTGTTTGCCGAAAGGATCTGAAGTTGCACAAAGAGCGATTTTTATTCGCTGCTTGAATAACATTTTGCTTTGTTCGATGAACGTCGTAATAATAACAGTTGGCTTAGTGGGCTTAATTGCGGAATGATATAAGGAGAGTTGATTTCGATTTTGAAATTTCCATACTTACCATTAATGCAGTGCTCGGTAAGAGTTCCATCTACACCCCAATATCATAATCATCTCGAAATGATCCTTTCATATGCTCATAATTGTCACATCAAGCCCTCCTGAGCGACCGATTAAAGTTATTTATGGTGTTTAATTTGGTGACAAATATGAGAAATGATATATCACATTTTCTCTCTTCCATCTCCAGGAAAACAGAGGGAAATTATTTAACCAGAACATGTGCAAAGCTCAAAAACTACTTTGCAGCCACGTCGAGCTCATAATGTAGAAACTTCCAGCACACTTCCGGCAGACGTACCCTTTTCCTCCCGGGAAGAAGTGATTATCACCACCACAGAAATACAAAGCAATTTGGCCGTAATAAAACAAATATGAAAATAAAGTAAGTATTTAATTATAAACATCCTCTTCTATTTATGCATGACACATTATCCGCTTACACTTCGCAGTTTTTCACCTTCACCTCCTCCTTCTTTTCGCTGCCTGATGCGAAACAACGTACCACCCTTCCGGAATCGAGCAACAGCTTCCTTCCCGCAGCCCTCTGACCGAAAACTACAGGGATGCTTCAGAAATGACGTTCACTGTTGAGGGAACGAAGAAGCTCTTGTTATTTGACGCAGATCCTGTACTTTATCAGTATATTCTTAGAAAATGTGCCTGTGGGAAAATGGATGTTATTTTTGAATCCCCCCCATGCGTTGTATGGGTTTCCGAACGCGTCTCGTGCCCCCGTGTGCGAGATTGGAGTGGGATAATGCTGTAATGTAAATAAGTTTTAGAACATTAAAAATCTATTATTATAACCAAGAGGGGAAGCAGGTTTCTACTAGAAAGATTCGTGATATCATTTGTTAGAGGGCCTGTAAAATGGCCAAGAAGTGTCATTAGGCATATGCTCGATTGAATCTGATTTTCAATTCAACTAGTGTGGTTTCAAAAAGTTTGTGTAGAATTCAGCTCGTTAGAACTATGAACATGAAAACGGATAAGTTGTTCTAATTCAAAGCAGAATGCACTGAACCCAAACATCGTCCCAAGATCGTCTGAAAAGTAATTCGATTGTGACCTTTAACGAAAAGCATTCGGAAATCGGATGATTGTCTTATGGACCCGTATAACGATCATCCATGTTTCGTATGACAATCAACCCAATACAATATGATGTTTGTTTCCAAACTGTGAAGAGCATTAGCGATTTATGAAGCGATTTAATCTGAATCACATCATGGACGTATTTCTTATTACCCTTTCACAACAACGGGAGCCCAAAAAATTGAAAGAGTCTGGAAATATTTAACCGTTCGTGAAATCGAGCGGGTTTCGATCCTTTATTCGTGATGGTTCCAGTTCTTATAGCGATTGATAGGTTCTTACCGTATGATGTAAAATGGAATGTTTGTTATCCTCATTTCAAATGATTCTCGTTATAAGGCTTTTCCAATGCAATACGCATTCGATTTTGGGATGACGATTTTTCATACAGCGTGCATTCGAATTTGAACTTGAGGTCAATTAACTTCGCGTATTATTAGTTGGTCAACATTGGAAGGATAATCATCTGGTTTCTAGAAAATCGTCCTTTGCCTGCATCTATCATTCGAAAATGCGATTTCGATGTATCGATATCAACCGACGGAGGATTCATTCGATAAAAGGAGGATGTTTGGGTTCAGTGTGGGCTCTTCATTGACCAACAGTTCAACATGGAGTTATCATAACGGCCAATGTCACAACCGAAAACAATGGCTTCTTCCGCAAATTTCTGAAAATGCAAACTCGCTTAAGTAAACTTCCACTTCTATTGTAAAGGGGAACGCCTCTTTTGTCTAATCATCATGGTAATTCACTATGATTAAGTTAGCATTCTTGAGAAATTTGCAGAAGAATCCATTGTTTACGTTTGCGACATTGGCCCTTATGAAAACTCCATGTCGAATTGTTCATATTCCTAGATCTAGCAACTCAAATCACAATTTTGTTAAGACGTTCAAGGCTTTACTATTGTTCCCTTGCGCAGAACTGGTTGGCTTGACGTGCCGCAAGGGCACAGTAGGAATTCTCTTGCGAGACCCGAAGCTAAGAGTCAGTTCTATTGTGGTTATATAACATTGATTAGTTTTTGTACTGAAGTTGTCTACATACTTTTCAGGTGGGTGTTGGCCAAATTTGGATTTTTCAGATAGGTGTAATCCTAAATAGGTTATAGAGTATTTTTCAAACATCTAGTAACCTAACGTCCGTGCTCCATCACAATATTTTCTATTGTGATGTGTCCAACTCAATGGGTAAAGTGAACTGAAGGTGAGTTTGAAAGAAGGGGAACGTGAAGTTGAGCACACATACCCACAAATATTGGCCGACGTGCTTTTGCACATTTGTTGGAGGATTTGTCGAGCGACACAGGTTTCCAAATCCAAAGTTCAGATGCCGTGTTGCGTCAGTGCCCGGACTTTTTGTTCATGAATCTGGACAATTTTCAAATCACAAACAATGATGCAGTTGTGAGCATATAAATTTGTCATAATAGCGTATTAGCGAAAAATTTGAGAGGGTTGCCTCATCGACTGGGTTCATCAGATATAGCTCGATTGGGCTTCAGCTTGGAAGACAACTGAGTGTTGTACAGGGTGCGGCAGAAAATAATGCGAAAATTTGTTCTATTTCTTTCAAATCCCATTTTCAACTTATTCAAGCAAGAATATCAACATTTTCGAGTGCAGTTATCTTTATAAAGTCCTTTTAAACAAATTTATTCAACGTGTCCTCCATTTTTATTAATAACATCCTCGAGCCGACGCCGGAAGCCAGAGCATGTCTTTCGGACGTAGTCCTCCGACATTGACTGCCATGTGCGTGTTATGGTTGACATCAGGGTTTTCACACTAGGGTGTGATGTTTTGCAGGCTCGGGCTTCAACAAATGCCCAAATCGAATAATCCAACGGATTAGGATCTGGACTGCTATGGGGCCACAAATTCTTCGGCCAAAACTTCATGTTATCGTTCAACCATTTTTGGGTTCGATTGGACGTGTGACATGGCGCTCCATCCTGCTGTAGGACAACGTTTTGGTCCTCGGAGAAGTTTGCCTTCACCCAGGGAAGCTTGGTCCTTTAAAATACCGGTATACACTACAATGAAAATAGGCGGCATTTTCAAACCATTGGACGCCACCAAGCCAAACATCATGACACCAGCCGGATGTTTGCTTTGAAATTTGAATTTCACACGCACCGGGTTGCGAGCAATTTTTGCACGGACCGATTTGATCACGTTCGGCGTGCGTACAAAGTGCGGACGCCCGCTTCCCGGCTTCCGCTGCTTAGGACCATCCAGCAGGGACTTTTTTATGCGGTAAATTGTTACCAATTGGCACCCTACCACCTAGGAAATCTCTTTCGGCTTCTTCTGGGCGAGCAACAAACTGGTGATCACTTCTTTCGCGAACATTTTGTTGAATTTGCAATAAAATAAATAGAATGGTTGGATGCAGCATTTGAAAGTAAACATAAACAACTACACTTTCGACAGAAATTAGTCACTAGCTACACGAACTAACCCAATACTCAAGTTTGGACATTTTCGCATTATTTTCTGCCGCACCCTGTGGTCGTTTATTCGGTGGGATGTTCTTACTATTCTCATTCAATGCTCATTTCAACCAATGATGCTTACATGGTTGTAGTTGGCCATCGACGGCCCGCAGCGGTAACTCTTGGTGTCTTTTCATAGCTGTGCTCTTTGAACATCCGGGGGACTACAGGGGTTCTACTTGTGTCTTTGTTCTTAGTTTTGTTTCCATTTCAAACAACAAATAGTTTGTTTCTAACATGTTTTGAAGACAATATCTAATATCTCTCTATTTTTCAAGACTTTATGAGCGGTGGTGCTTCGGTTGGGCATGGAGACGAATTGGTGTACCAGAGGCTTAACGGACGCCTGCGGAGTTGGGTACAGGCGACTCGTGAGGTAGTTAATGCTCTCAAGGACGTGGATCAAGCCAGGTAAATGTTACCCATTGTATCTATATGTCCTTTTTTAATAGGTTTGCGTCGACCATCAGTTGAATTGGTTGAATCGGTTGCATCGATACGTTGTTCCGTAATATTTGGTTATCAGGTTAGGTTGCCTATTGTTCGTTGCGCGAGTGATCGAGTGAGCATAAAAAGTCGTGGTGGGGCCCCAATAGCATCCTTACTGTTGGTTTAATCGGTCTAAATAGGCTTTCCAGCATTGTGAAACATCTCCTAGTTTCCCAATGAAAAGCCACTATTACATTTTGTGAGTGGCCCCAACGGCATCCTTACTGTTGGTTTAAACCGGTCAAAATCGGCTTTTCAGCGTTATTAAAAATAACTTTGTTTTTCCAATGAAAAGCCACAATCACACTTTGTGAATGGCCCCAATAGCATCCTTACTGTTGGTTCAAATCAGTTCAAATCGGAAATCACTCCTAATGTTCAAATATTCAACTTGACAGCTTATCGTTAACTAAAACGAACCCTGCTGCTACCTAATCCAGCTATCCAAAACCCCAGTGATTTCTCGTGAAAGTGCAGTGGATTCCACGGCTTCCAATAAAGCGAGTATCATGTCAACATATTCCTACCCTTTTCTTACTTAACCTGCTTTCGGGCGGGGCTGACGCCGGTATTGCCTTAGTTTGAGATCACGTTTTTACACATTGTAGAAGTATGTTAGTCCTAAGCATGATCTGTTGATTCCCTGTGTAATAACAGCTAATCTGGCAATAACGGAGTAGCAACCTCGGGTGGTCAATCATGCTCATGCTCATGCTTATGCTCATGTAGTCTACACATTTTTCAGCGTGGTTTCGTGGGCAAATGGTTAGGGGCGTCACCCGTCGTTCAAGCGATTGACATGAAGTGAGAGTTTGATTCCTGCTCCAGCCTGTAGAACTTTTCGCATAACGAAAATGTTCGTACTGGTCCACTGGGTGTTAGGTTAAAGTTTTCCGTTGTATTTCGCTCTTTTTTCAATGTAGTCTATAGGTGTCTACACAGTTTTCAGCATTTCAGTATGGTTCAGAAGCTGGTTGGCGTAGCCTGGGCAATGTTGTCAACTTGTCAATAGGGAAGTGAGTGGCTGCAACTGAAGATCGTGTTCAAGCACGGTATATTTCCATTCTCATTTAATTATTAATTTCAGCACACTTTGCGACATCTGTGTATTTTGGAGCACGGCTGTTCGGCCGGTTGTGAATACCATTGGGCGACGATGAGACTCTTCAATATGTCGGAACCAAACAAACCCAAACAAATAATTGAAGAAAACAAAAAACATAAGCAGATGAAACTTTTATACTAGACACTTGGAGAAACACATGAATCGATTGCATATAACATAGGTCGCGAGATCCCAGCACATCTCTTATAGAAACATAATTTAGTCTTCCTTGGGCTTCAAGGGTATTCAAGAGTTGTGTTCTGGTGGCGTAATTATCCGTGCATTGCCACACAGATAAAAAGAAACATTGAATTTTCTGCGTTATCTAAAGGGTGTCCACGATGAAATTGCCACACACAAAATTGATTCGCAAAATTCGAGTTTTCATCCGATTGCCATCAAGTATTCAGGAATTGAGAAATAACTACGTGCGTTTGTTTGTTTTTCACTGATGCCTCAATGGATCCACTGGCTTCGGTGTCTTCAATGAAACCTCTAGCGCCTTCCACAAACTTCAGGAATCTTGTTCTGTTTATGTTGCTGAACTGGCAGGAATCAACTTCTCATTGGGGATGATTTCCAATATGCCCGCAGACCATTACTTCATCTTCTCGGACAGCCTCAGTTCGATAGCGGCTCTTCGGTTGATGAAACCTAGTAAACACTCATCTTATTTCCTTTCAAAACTAAGGGAACAGATGAGTGTGCTGTCGAAATATCATATTTGATCACCTTTGTATGGGTCCCTTCACATTACTTAATCCCAGGCAATGAGAAAGCGGTCTCGCTCGCAAAGGTGGACGCCCAAGAAGGCGAATTGTATGAAAAAGGAATTAGACAGCAGATCTTTGCCGGTGTGGGAAACGGTTATGATGACGTCGATCACGCAGTATGCACAGAAAAAAATAATTAATTTTAACAAGCGCGTAATATTTCGCATCGTTTAATTACAAGCCAGAAGAGGCGTAAACAATGTTTGCATACAACAATGTTTGCATACAAAAATGTTTGCAATCTTTCATACAACAGGCTAGATTCAGGCGTTATCTGGCTTAAATTAACATGAAATATCTTATAATTTTCTGCCAAATCTAGCATTCCCTTTATGTGCATTAAAGGGTGTCCACGATGAAATTGCCACACTATGAAATTGCTCTAACTTTTTAACCGTTGGGTAGAATTTAATGAGAATTTTGGTGGATTTAGTTCATAGTGCATTATTTACATCCTGCAAGTTTTAAAGTCCTGTGATCAAAACTCGCGGAAATGGAGTCGAAAGAACAGCTTTTGCGTGATAAAATCTTGCGCATTCATCACGAGAACAAGGATCTCTCGCATCGTTCCATCGCTAAAACGTTGGGAATCGTGAATTCTACGGTGTCGCGAGTGATTAAGCGGTTCGAGGAACGATTGACCACCGATCGGAAGCCCAGGAGTGAAGGAAAAAGTATTCCGTACATCACCAAAAATCACAACCGCGCAGTTCGGGATGTGGCTAAGAAGCTGCACCTAAGCCGAAGTTTTGTCCAGAAGGCCAAAACTAAGGCTGGGATTCGAACGTTCAAGGTACAAAAGGCCCCTAATCGCGACGAGAAGCAGAACAAGTCCGCCATAACCCGTGCCAGGAAGTTGTACCTCAACATGCTGACGAAAGTTGAATGCTGCATCATGGACGACGAAACATTTGTGAAGGCCGACTTCAAACAGATCCCCGGCAACCTGTTTTTCACGGCCAAGGATAAGTTCAGCGTTCCGGAGCATGTCCGCACTCAGAAGATGTCCAAATTTGCGAAGAAATTCCTGGTTTGGCAAGCCATCTGCACGTGCGGGAAGCGGAGTGCACCTTTCGTGACCCAGGACACGATGAACGGACAGGTGTACATATATGAGTGCCTCCAGAAGCGGCTGCTTCCTCTCCTGAAGGCCCACAACGTCCCAACAATCTTCTGGCCGGATTTGGCCTCATGCCACTACTCCAAGGACGTGCTGAAGTGGTATGCGGACAATAAGGTCATTTTCGTGCCGAAAATGTTCAACCCTCCCAACACTCCGGAGCTCGAGAAAGTACTGGGCGATTATGAAGCAGCACCTTCTTAAACGACCTAAGGTAGCGAGGACAGTCGACAGTCTACACGAAATAAATTTCACTAAGGCCAACCAATCGCTGATCCACTTTTATCGTTCTCATGGTGTTGCTGCTGGCATAGGCGGGAATAATTTATTTATCCCAAAATAAAAATTAGAGCACTGTCGAGGTTATAACTTCATAATCATTAATGTATTTTCTCAAGAGTCATTATGGCCTAGTGATATTAACCACGGTTTCAGTAACAGCTCTTTCCAAAATTACAGGATCGAATCTCATATCAGAAACATAAAAAAAAACGCTGGACAACTCCACGTGGTTGCGCTTTTTTTTTATCAATCGAGTCGATATAGAAGATCTGTCACTTATTCATGCAACCACCAGAAAGACATTTCTTTTTAATTCGTGACAAAATGTTCGTACTGCTTTGTATTGTTTTCGTACAATGCCCGAATGATCTTTCTGTGTGAACAAATGCTTCCAGTCTGTGACAGTTACGTGTAATAATGACGGTATCATCATAAAAACAACAAATCAGTTTAGTTGCAGAAAACAACGAATAGATTCGTTAGTTCTACTTTCAATTTCGTAAAGGGTGATACGGTCAAAATTTGGTCAAGGGAAAACGCGTTTAAATCGGTAAAATCGTTTATTTAAAAAATCAAATTAAATTTCTTTTTCAAGTTCAATTAGTATAAAATTCAGGAAAAATATTCAGTTAGGCTTCTGCTTTTCCAAATCCGAATTGCCGGGCCTTACGCTTGACCCCTGCCATCAGATTTTGTACAGCCACCTTGTCCACCTTCTTCGCCGCAGAAAGCCAGTTTGCCTTGAACTGCTGCTCATCCTTAGCAGTTTTTTTGGTCTTCTTTAGGTTCCGCTTGACAATAGCCCAGTATTTCTCAATTGGGCGGAGCTCTGGCGTGTTGGGAGGGTTCTTGTCCTTGGGAACCACCTGCACGTTGTTGGCGGCGTACCACTCCATGGCCTTTTTACCGTAATGGCAAGATGCCAAATCCGGCCAAAACAGTACGGAACAACCGTGTTTCTTCAGGAAAGGCAGCAGACGTTTATTCAAACACTCTTTCACGTAAATTTCTTGGTTGACAGTCCCGGAAGCTATGAAAATGCTGCTTTTCAAGCCACAGGTACAGATGGCTTGCCAAACCAGATATTTCTTTGCGAACTTTGACAGTTTCGGTGTGCTTGAAAATATCTGCTACCTTTCCTCTTCCTTTTGCCGTATAAAACTCCTGTCCCGGAAGCTGCTTGTAGCTCGGCTTTGACGTAGGTTTCGTCGTCCATTACCACGCAGTCAAACTTCGTCAGCATCGTCGTGTACAGCCTCCGGGATCAGCGCTTTGGCCGTCGTATTTTGTTTATCATCGCGATTTGGAGTCACTACCTTCTTGTAAGTCGATAGTCCGGCTCGTTTTTTGGCTCGATGCACGGTTGTAGACGATACACCCAGCTTATTTGCGGCATCTCGGAGAGATAGGTTAGGGTTTCGCTTGAAACTACCGGCAACTCTCTTTGTCGTCTCAGCGGCTTCCGGTTTTCGATTTCCCCCCGATCCAGACTTCATGGCTGTCGACAAACGTTCCCCAAACACTTTAATTACATTTGTAACGGTTGATTTGGCAACTTTTAGCGATTTTGCCAACTTTGCGTGCGAGTAGCTCTGATTTTCGCGATGCGCGAGCAAAAATTTTGATACGCTGCTCTTCTTGCTTGGACGGCATTTTGACAACTGAAGAGTGAATTCCAAAATCAAAATAGGAGCAACATTCTACACACACACACCTTCAAAATGAGGGGTGTTCAGGTTTTTTAAATGCAAAATTGAAAGAAATACGTCAAGTTGATATTGACCAAATTTTGACCGTATCGCCCTTTAGTATAACCTTAAATTAATTTTCAGAGTTGGAGGGAATTGACAAACGTTTTGGAAAAAGCGCTTTCTTCACAGTTTGTTACCTTTGAAATGTTTTTCTATTCCATCAATTTGTGAATGTGATTTATTCAGAGATTTTCAGCTTTCGAATGATATAAAAAGATTTGCGCATACCCTTTAGGGTGAACCCAGTTTAGAAAGAACCTAGCTCTAATGGGTCCTCCCGTAGCTCAGTCGGTAAAGGCGCGGCTACAAAGCAACACCATGCTGGAAGTTCGTCAAGGATAATTTCTCAACCCCCTGTGCATAGGGTATGATTGTACTTGCCACACAATCATACTAATGCAAAAATGGTACCTGTCATCGAAAGCTCTTAATTAATAAGTGTGGTAGTGCATGTCGAGCATTTAGTTGAGAGCAAGCAATAAACTAATTATGAAAAAATAAGCTTGAAAACGCTAAGAAAGATAAAAGAAAGCTCAAACCACAACACGTTTGACCACACGAGTAGAAAAAACTCCTGTATTTTACATTTTATATCGTTTACACAACACTACACCGCTATGACGTACAACAAAGAAATTAAATTAAACAAATTGTAGATCTGTTGCAGGAAAATCAAACACCGACGGATGTTTTTACCTCTACGCTATGTGAGCCATCCGTGAGAATGATGAGAATGCGTCGGCAAAGTGACATAATATCCCCTCCCAGTAGATTGCACTAAGTGTACATATTTGCGTACAGGAATATAAATAACGATAGTTCGAACCAATCTACTTGGGTGCAGATTTTCCTTTATCTATTTGTGTAGTGCAGTACAAATACAATCTTCTACGGTGCCAATTTTATCATTGAAGTTACGACTAAATTACACAGTTACTTTTCATAAGATTTAATTGTTACCGTTGAAAACCAAACCAAGTTGTTATTCAATATTGATTATACCTTGGTTATATACTTAATGTGTAGTACCCCGGAAAGTGCGCATATAAGAAGAAAATACTCTTTACTATGATATTATAAAACACCTAAACCTTCAAACGTCACTTCTAGTTGGATTCAGCTGCATGCTTTCCCTGCAAGTTTTCCAGTATTTGACTCACCCATCCGGAGCAAGTTTGTGTTTTTCTTTATGTTGTTTGGATTGGTTGTACCTCAGTGGTGCCGAGCTGTAAGTAGGAAAATTTTCATAACAAATTCCATCAAATCTGCTTCACAAGAGAAAGGATTACTCCGGGTTGGGTTGATTCGGTTGTCGAGGAAGGCGAGACACACACTAGGGAGGAATCTACTCGCGTTCACCTAAGTATGCTACAATGGAAGAAAGGATGTTGGTTGCCACCGTACCTTACCATGTCTGCACATAGCAGCATTGTGGGTAGTTGCATGTGTGGTGGTGAACGTTGCTATGACGATATATACTTTCATCCGAGTCAGAAATCTTACGCTGGTGTTGGTGTTCGGCTATGTTGCTACATAAAGAGGGGAAGTTAGCATATTCAAGTAAATAGCCAATAAGAGGCAATATTGTAATTTCTGCACCAGGACGTAAGCCAAAATAAAAAGCCTTGCTGCCATAGTGGGGAGGGAAAGAGACAAACGTATTTACACGCCTAACCCCAAGCTGCCAAAGGACTTTTACCTAAAAACGAAAACATTGGTCGAGGCAGAACTCCGCGCGTACACAGGAATGAGGAATAAAACAAATTTAATTCTCTTCTTCATCCAGCCGTGTCGTAAAATGTTTTGTAATAGAATATTGGCGTCCCTATTGTGAAGGAAGGTAATGAAAACTGGTGGCGGAACCGAGCAGGGCGGACAATGATGAAAATCAGTAGTGTTAAACTCGTGCCAGGTTGCAAAATGGGGGGAAATAATAACGAAGTTTCCTTGGAGCATCCACTTGACGGAAACTCGTGGGTTGGAGTGGGAGATGGGTGACGAGAGTTTAGTGTAGTGTAGTGGGTGATGAAGGTACACTGTAATCGGATACTGGCAAAAAAGACACTCTGTTTTCTGCTGCCATTTTCCAGTTTTGTCAAATACATACCACTAGCAGAAAGGTGGGGAATATGAATTGCCTTAGGAAAGTGAGACCCGTATGGCTGAAGGAGAGGAGGATGACACGGTGGAGTGACGAGTAAACTGTGTTTTTAATATGATAATATTTAAATAGCGAAGGGGGATGCCGGACGGAATGGCAATAAAAAATAGAAAGTCATCAGGAGAAACAAATAGGAGTATGGCAGCTTCCTTGGCCATGCACCTATATTGGATATTGGACCTGTTCTTGTTATCGAGCACTGAATGTACGGAGGTTGTGATTTGATCCCTTTTTCAGAAAGTTACTAACATTGGAATCAATGTAGGGCCGAAATTGGTATGCACACCCTACACATGAAGTGAGAAAATATCATGAAGTGTGTAAGTGAGTTCAAAATAAACTACGTGAATGCTTAGATGTGATATATGAGAGGAAATATTTTCAACTTAAGTGAATGTTCAAGCTTTAAAATATAATATGCAATCTCAAAGACATATTTAAAAATTGAATGATTTTGTTTACACCAAGCGAAGCTGTGTGGCTAATGCTAAATAGTGATAATATTAGACTCTGGAAGTCCGTCGGCCACATAATATTATAGTGTCCTCAGCCTAAGTGTCTTGTTGCAGAAAACTACTGACATGACAAAATTCAATAATTTTTGGAAACAGATATACAAAAGATATACAAAATGGTTTTGCAGTCGCGTTTGGAACCAAACGCCATGTGAGGTGAATATGGACGTTGTGTTCTAATGGGTACCTATTGTCACTTTCTGACTATTCCGCATCGATATTTCGAAGATGCAAACATACATATATGTCCAATTTTCAATTCATATCTTGTGTAGAAACTTATTAAAATAACGAGGTGATGACTTCCAAATTAAATCTAGTCCGTGTTCCTGTGAGTACATTCTGTTTTCACTTTACTCTATTTTTGAGTATAATTGTATACTGTCTCTTTTTCTCTCATGGAAATGTTACTCAATTTTCGTAAAGAGTGGATCAACTTATAAAATTGAATAGATCCACTCTTCACGAAAATTGAGTAACATTTCCGGGAGAGAAAAACAGATGATATACAATTGTACTCAAAAATAGAGTAAAGTGAAACGTTGAAATGTTCTTATTTCATCCGCGTTTCTAGTATTAACACCAACGAGGCAGCAAACCATTAACTACTTTAAAAATGAACACCATAGTCAAATATACAATTCTCTGCTTCACCGATAACCATTGCAACGCGTCTAACATTAAAGTCGAGGAAGTGAATCTGTTACATCTCAAAATCAAACGCATTATTTTAACTATAAATTAGAAGAAAAATTAGTAATCTCCATTTAATTCCAACTACCTTTGCTTATCTTCGACAGATACGCGTATTTCGTCTACAATGTGCAGACTTCTTCAGTGTCTCGTACTAATAACTCGACAGTCGAGTTATTAGTACGAGACACTGAAGAAGTCTGCACATTGTAGACGAAATACGCGTATCTGTCGAAGATAAGCAAAGGTAGTTGGAATTAAATGGAGATTACTAATTTTTCTTCTAATTTATAGTTACAAGGATTCCACTAAACAGCTCAAACCCTCTAGCATTATTTTATTCTGCAAACGCTGTAGCCTCAGTATTTGTGTTTGATTGGCCAAATAAAATGGAAGGGCAAAAGTCCAAATAAGGAGAGATGATTGATTTGTATAGCTGTATTTTACTGCAAGTAGTTAAATCGTTTTTCAATCGGCATAGAATTCCATACTTCTTGGCAATTTTCTTGATGACATTGTCAATGTGAGCGTTGAACTTTAGCTTGTCATCAATAATCACGCCAAGATATTTAATCTCCCGGACGCGATCAATTGCCTCATCATCAATCGTAACTGAGACATCCTCATTTACTCGATTCTGCGATATTACCATAAATTTAGTTTTGCTTATATTCAATTTCAATTGCTTACATTTCAACCATCTACTTAGAAAACGCAAATCTTCGTTCAAATGGGTAACGGCTTCATTTAAATCTTTAGCTGCAATGAACAACAAAGTGTCATCTGCAAACAGATTAATGTCACAAAATCGTAAAACACGTCGCATGTCATTAATATACATAATAAACAAAAGGGGCCCTAATTCACTTCCCTGGGGCAATCCAAGGTTATTTCTGTGGACTAGAAACAGAATCATTAGTTAGAGTCCGTTGAGTTCTGTAAACAAATAGCTTTCAAACCATCTGTATGCAGTACTCGAAATTCCAAAGCGCTTAATTGTTTTCAACAACAAGGGCCTAGAAAGTGTTTTAAAAGCGCGTTTCAGATCCAAAAAAAAAACAGCAAAAATTGTTTGTTTACTCTTTAAGTTATCTTTCCATTTTGCTAATACTAAATTCAACGCGGTTTCACAAGAATGGCCTTCCCGGTAGCCAGATTGTTCCGGTACCAATAAAGAATTACTATTTAAGTATTCCAGCAACTGGCCTTTCACAACAAATTCTAAAATTTTCTCTAAAGTGTGCAGCGTGTTGATAGTACGAAACTCTTCGGCTTTAATCGTTGCAGCAACCTTTTGGATCGGAACAACCAACGATTCGTTCCACACTTCAGACACGTGCCCAGTTTGTAATGATTCATTAAAAAGGTCCAGTAAAATGCGACCAATGACATGAAATCAATCTTGAATAACTCTAGCATTAACATTTTCTAGTCCAGCCGATTTTCCTAATGAAAAGTAAATATTTCTAAGTTGATCTACTGTGATGGGGTGAAAGCGTTCAATTCTGCAATTACTATCAACTGGCTGCTTTATTTCATCAGGTTCATCAACCAATTCAATAGATTGGTTGATCAATGAAACACTATTGACGAAATAATCATTAAACTTAGATGCAATTGCTTGTTCAGACTGTTCTTTTGTGCCGTCAAAAGTTATGGATCGCGGTTTGCAATTGCTAGGTTTTAAATAAAGATTTCAAAATTGTCCATAACTCTTTGCTATTGTTTTGATGCTGATCAATTTTCCTCTGTATTTATTCACAACGAGTTATTTTAATGCATTGTGAATATTTATTCCGCACGATTGTGTACTTATTCCAATAATTTTCACTATTAGATCTACAAAATTTTATGTACGATTAATCCCTCTTGCGTTTAAGACGCAAACGATCCAAATTGTACCAGCTGATCGAGTTCTTAAAGAAACAAATTGTTGTACAACTAGTTGATTTGTACACGTTTTCAAAGTATTTGTAAAAACAGCTGCAGACTCATCTAAATTATCGGCCGCGATTGGAAAATCCACGCTTCTTTCAACAAGGTTAGAAACAGCCTGTTTTGAATATTTCCTCCAGCACTTTCACTTTACAAAAACTTCGCTTATATTTAAGTTATTCTCAATTTCGTCAATCCCTACTGCCTCATGATCGGTTATTTCCAAATCAGTGTCGACAACTGATTAAACAGAATCAAGATTAGAATAAACATGATCAATTAAAGTTCTACTGTGTCTGAAAATTCGCGTATCAACAGTTTGTCTTAAATTGCAAAAATAGCTAAATGCTTCAAATTATTCGAACTATTATTATCACGCTAATTGACATTAAAGTCACCAGCCAATATATTTAACTTACTCGAATCAAGAATTACCTCAAGCCATTCCTCTAAAATTTCAATAAAACGCTGGTCACTAGAACTGGGGTAATGATACAAAACACCATAATTACCCATCTTCATGCCATGTACCACAACCACTTCGTTGAGGTGAAAATTGAATTGAACTGATTCTTTAACGCAAACAGCAACACCGCCAGTATGTCAAGAATGTGATAAACAAGCAGCAACATCATATCCCGGAATGCAATGCTGATCAAAGTCTTCAATTTTAACAATGTGAGTTTCTGCGAATAAAACCAAAAGTGGACATTTTTCTTCAACAATCTGACGTAGTGCTACGTAGTATGTTGTCAACCCCGCAATATTAAATTACAAAAAACTCGAATTGATTACCATTCTTCCTAGAACGTGGTTGCTATTTATTGAAACGCAAGCTGCTTTTTTTTATCAAAAATTCTCTTATACACAAAGCATTGAGAGCTAAATGCGGCATGGTTGGCGTCCAAGTTCACTTTACGTTCTCTATTCATTTTCAAACAATTAACGCAAAATAACTATTAAAGTATATTACATCTATTTGAAATCATTCGGAAAAAATAATCCGTGCCCCAATTTGTCAACCTAGAGCATTGTCTGTTTTTTTCACTTACTATTATACATTTTAAAAAAAATTCTAGTAAAAACTACCATCTTACCAACTATGCCTATTTTCAAATCTATCATGAAATTTCAGTCAAATTTACTACGTTTATGGTTCAACCTTACATTTTTCTGGTATATTTGACAGACCTCATATTGATATCAACCGCACCTTGGTTGATCTAATCGCAGGCATGGTAAAATCAAACGTATTTATATTCAGGGGAAAACTGTTGGTGTTTGTGCTTAATTTGGTATGGTACTTTCATTTCGAGTCAGAGTTGATGAATTTTATTTGTTTTGAAAATCTCAGATGTAAAAATCAAGGGTGATCAACTCATTATGCTTCTTTGACCACTTGTCTTGATTCACATTAGAGTTTGAGTTACCTAGGCAGCTTTGTTAAAATCGCAAGTGATCATCAAACATCAAAAAGTCATTCTCAATTCAGGCAAAATGATTATTTTGAATAGTGTCAATCGCAGAAACTTACTGCCCTCTATTATCAAAATTACAACTTGTAGTAATTGTAACCTATCGATCTGAGCCTTAAAAAACACCACATGTTCTACATCAAAGTAAACAAATATTGTTTCTTCACTTAATACTCGAAATCATCCCAAACAAAACAAAACCACATAACGACTTCGAAAGTCAGCGGTTGCTCTGGTCAAAAGAATACCGTTATTTCAAAAAATTCAAATTCCCGAAGATAATTGGACAGTCCGTTAAGCCTGGTTTACAGTTCGTATATACTTACAGGTTCGCTAACCATTGGTACACGTATTGACGAACAATTTATTAACCATGTAACAAATAGATATCGCTTTAAACGAAAACAAATACCACTATAAGGATGATAAAAAAAAAACTACCATCTTTAATAATATTGTAGGTTGGCAAGGTTCAGTTATAAAGCAACCACTATTTTCTCAAGTTCGATGAAACAATTTCAGTCAACCTTTCTACCAATTTCTAGTTTCAGTTGGGACATGATAAAATAGGAAACCACTGTCAGCAAAATATCACAATAAGCATCAATCTTATTATTGGTGATAAAAATGGCATCCAACTTCCGCAGTAATCCGCTACCGATTTTCCAATTTTCACACTTTTCCTCCACTGCATCAATATTTGTGCTGACGTCGTCTCATCGTCACCATATTGGCTTCCCTTCTTCGTTTGGTGTATTGGCACAATAAATACTAATACACCAAACGAAGAAGGAAGCCAATATGGTGACGATGAGCGGCAATCAGCACAAATATTGATGCAGTGGAGGAAAAGTGTGAACATTGGAAAATCGGTAGCGGATTACTGCGGAAGTTGGCTGCAATTTTTATCACCGATAATAAGATTGATGCTTATTGTGATATTTTGCTGACAGTGGTTTCCTATCTTATCATGTCCCAACTGAAACTAGAAATTGGTAGAAAGGTTGATTTATTTTCATTGACCTTGAGCAAATAGTGGATGCTTCCCAGCCTTGTCAACCAACAATATTAAAGACGGTAGTTTTTTGTATCCTGAAAGTGGTGTTTAACCGTTATGTGTCAACATAGACAAAATTACCTTTTCGATTACAGAAAATAATATTTCATTATGTTTTCATAGGTAGGATATTGTGAAGTTGTACATCTCATATTTCGTTAATACTTATCATTCAGTGAAAAATGAGGTCAAACCAAGAAGGGAGGGGGGTGGGGGGTGTGGTTGCGTAGGGGATTCTGGTTTTATTTGTAAAACACCGATAGGGTATGTTTTTACCAACAGAACTAAAATGAAAGTTATGGCAAAAACCAGTTTTTCGCGGGTTCTATAAATTATCTAAGGAAAACTGTCCTGAAGAAAGTTTACTTCCGATATTAATTATAAGAAATTTCACTATAGGATTCCATTTCTGTTTGATCAATAGTTTTCATTTAGTTACACTAGTTAGAACTTGTTGATGAAATTCTGAACAAAATCGACAATAGGTCAACAATTGTAACAATGTCTTCAAACGTAAATTTCCTGGAAATGCCGGGTTGCTAACATCCACTGCCAGTATGACGTTAGGTAATACACACACACACACACACACACACACACACACACACACACACACACACTGTGTATTTATTATGTATGTGTATATATATGTGTGTATGTATATATACTACATATATTGTATACCTTTACACACATATACACACACACACATATACCCCTTACCGTAATCGTGATTCTGGTGCTATTTTGTTTGTGGGAGGGAGCAGATCCCAGAAAAATACGCTAGAAGTCATTGTTTACAAATGTTACTTTCGACCTTTTGACTATTTTGTCTAGAAATCACAGTGGTCACAGTGGTCCAGAATGCGAATTTAGCTGGAAGAGATACATTTTCAGCCCAAGTTTAGTTTTGGAGCAAAATTGTCTTCCACAAAGTTGTTTTTTAATAACAAGACGCTTATTTGGTGTGAATAGAAAATGGAATGGTTCTTATTTTCAGAGAATCTAACTTTTTTATTTGTAGAAATAAAGGCATACATTATTGAAAAAAGTTGTACAATAAATAATTTAGCTTAACTTTGATCTTTTATAATTTTTCCTATACCTTTTGATATGACCGAATCAGAGCAGTTTTTCCGGTGTTCCGACAAAAAAACAACAGCTTTAGTTCTAACTTTTTTATTTCAAATGTTCCAATAACGTTGTCTTCAGATGATTTCTATAACTCAAAAATATGAAAGTTTTGACATTTAGATCTTGCCGATGTCTCCACCGTTAGCGAGTAATTAACGATTTTCTTATAAAATTATGCCCTTTTCAAATTCAATTTATAAAAATAACCTCCAGTTAAATTTAAAAATAATCTCAGTTTCAGATATGACCTGCAATAATAAAAATGCTGCTAAGAATTTGTTTGGTTTGCCCCAAATAGAAAAATCCAGCATTTGAAAGGCTTATATTTAGTTTACAAAAACAATAATAACTTTTGTTTGACATACGGTAGAGACAATTTCAGCACACCAAAAGTTGTAGCTTTTATTGTTTAAGAATTTAAAATAAAACATTTTAGCAAACTAACTGATTTTTATAGGGACACCCCAAGCTACGTAGGAAAAAAAAGCTCCTAATTCGGTCTGGCGAAAAAGGAAGTGGGATATTCACTAGCGGCAAACATATTGATGTTCAAACACCACTACGTGCGAGAAAAGCTGGAGCAGAAGATGATCACTCTACAATACGTCAAAACGGGAGCAAATCACAGATGTCTCACCAAGGCAATTCCAACCACGAAGCTAAAGATGCAAAGAACCCTGGGGTTTTCTTCCCTGAGGCCAGAACCACTGAGCAATCCTGAGTAACTCTAAGGCGTTTATGAGCATCGTATTCAATGGATCCATATTGTGCTATTCAACATTCCCACCTTTTGTAAAGCTTGATTTTTGACAGTGAAGATTGCATAATCAAAACCGAGAGGTTCTGTCGTGAAGGGTTAACGTATCAACGTTGTGCCTATCCTCGCCTTCTTCTTCGTCCTGTTAGCATTTTCAAACTTATTGCTTTCTAATTTGTTTATTGCTTGCTCTCAATAAATTGTTCTAAATGCACTTCAACAGTGATTAATTGGGATCTTTTCAAAGTCGGAGTTCAAGACCAGTCTACCGTGTCCCTATTGCGGAGTCCGAGAAATTTTCCTGCGAAAAATACATAGACCAGACCCGGGAATCGAACCCAAACACCTCCAGCATGGTATTGATTTGTAGTTCCGCTAAGGGGAGCTAAGGGTGAACTCGCTAGTCATTAAATTAATATATCTAGGGTTTTTCATTGGGGCAAATCTGCAATTGAGAGACTTTCTTTGAATTTTTCTCTTCCATTCCCTTAATTCATTCAGCGATTACGTTTTTCGTTCAACTATTTGTAGAGGTATGGTGGCCAGCACTGTTGTGTTTCTATCTGTACTAGAGAATCCCTCAAAAAGATTTATAATGACGCTGTAATAAATAAGAAGAGAGCGAAGAGAGGGAAGGCCTCTCATTGTTAGATTCGCCCTTTTGAAAAAAAATCTAGATATAATTAATAATAATTTGTGTGAATTGTGTTGTTTTTAGCTTGGTTGGAACTTGTGTCGATCCCCCAGCCCCCATCTACTATTCACACAAGGCCTTGACTGTCTGTCTTTCATCATCAGCCCCTCTCTAAGTATGCAACTTAAAATAATTGTTATGGGGATAGATTATCGAAATCTTTAATAACAAGCCAGTTTTTGGTGTGGTAAGCTTTAAGCTAGCTTATGTAATCAGAAAATCTCAGGTTTATTTTCTTATAATAAACTTACAATTTTTGGTGAACCTTCGAATTTGAGGACCGCAGCACGAACCACTGGGAGTCGTGGAGGTGGAAATCATGTTCCAAAAAAGAGTTTTCTATAGGAAAGACGTACATATCATCATTCTGCATTCTTACGCTTTCGCGGTTTCCCTACTGAATTTTAGTTCAGTCAATTTCCTGATCTCTCTAAGCAATTAAGTTCTTGGTAGGTTTATCTAGATTTATAAATAAAATATTATTACATAGTTAATTCAACCTCATTGTTCCACATTGTATGCATTACCTATGTTAGCAAGATGTTGCACCAATAGATTTAAATATTCAGGATAAAAACTACACTGTAATTTTAAACCCACTATATTAGAGTCTTACAATTGGATTGAGGGGATAAGAAAGGTGAATACTAAATTAAGGGAATGCAATTATCATCGATCACCATCGAGTATTGTTCAGGTCTTAAAGGCCATCTCCTTTGTTCCATTGGTTATGATAAATCACGGCCACTGTTTTGCTGTTGGCCACAGTTGAACTGCGACAGGGGTGCTCGTCGTGACAATGATCCTACAGAACTTTCGCTTCTGGACTTCGAATCAGTGTCCGCATACCGACATAATCTTCATCGGAAACGACTTCATCGATGTTTGTCCCGTTCCCTCAAATCGAAGATGCGTCACTGCATCAGCAATGTTTATTCCAATCGAAGTCAATGTCGAATGTGTTGGGCCAATCAATCCATTACAATGGCCGTATGTGGCATTTATTGACTGCTTCTTCAAGCTAAAGCCAAGCCAGATCGACCAATCGCAAAACTAGAGTTTTCAATATTTGCAGTTGGTCGAACCATTTGTTCTGTTTTTGAAGGATTCCATCTGTTCTTCGTCTATGCCATCCAGAAAAAATAATGAAACGATAATGCAACAATCTACTTCAGGACGCAATTTCCTCTTCCAAATACTGCGACCTATCTTGCCTGACACGAGGCTTCTGAAGATACGATAATAAATAATTTTCCCAGACAGTAAACATCACCAGCTATTAATGGTTGCCGAGGTTGCCACCGTCGCCATCGTCTCATTCAGCCGGTGCTGCCAGAGATGCTTTGGATCGAGTTATAAAATCTTACTGAGATTTGATGGGAAGCTAATGCATTCTGAGCGAAGCGTTGAGTTTCACTGATCAAATATGGTGATGCTGGTTTTTCGTTCTTCGCACATTTTTTTGGCATATATCTTCGGGGAGAAAAGAAATCGCATAAAGAGCGCACGCAAAAAAAAATGCAGTCGAAACTACTACCATTTCGAAAGGTTAAAATTCAGCGCAAATACACCAACAATTTTTCACTGACTTCTCAGCAACAATCAATATGCAACTAGCGATTTAAAATTGGTCCACTGTTGAAGAACCCGTAGTTCCGAACTACGCGGTCCGCAGCCTACTGCCATACACTTTTGCGCTTTTCAGTACCAGCTCGGTACTCAGTAATCTTTGACTTTGTTTGATTACGCTTTGTCATTTTGACAGAATCAGCTGAGGATGTGTTGATAGAGTTACATTATTCTGAGGAGCGAGATCATTCAGCCGGGACCGAGCTTGGGACCGGTGTGCTATTACTTCCTGAGCCAAAAAATATATTCATTTTCTCCAGGACTATCCATCCGCTTCTATAAATGCGTTTGGTTTTACCATGCCTGCGATAAAGATCAACCATGCCGTTGCGGTTAATATCAATGTGAGGTCTGTCAAATATAGCTTCTGATGTTGAAAGTTTTACCGGCGATGCGCTCTGAAACTAGCTTGATTTGAGATCAGTTCACTGTTGGAGGGCCGCTTAGTTTCGGAGTACGCCTTTGCAGTCTGCACACTTGCCATGCATTCTTGCGCTTTTTTGCCGCTTGGTACAAGTATCTTTGTTTTGTTTTGATTCGCTATGCTGTTTTGACAGAATATTTGAGCGTGTATTGGTGTGAGTTGCGCCTTAGGGCGCGTCATTGACGTGGAACCGATAATTGCTGCGTCTGACTGAGCAACAATTGTATTTTGTTCAGGACCTACTGGTCTTAAGTAATATTGTGACTGAATTTTCATGGTGGTTTTAAAATAGGCGTAGTCCGGGTCAAACAGTAGATTTTACCTACAAGGTTCTCTTCTGTGTACAAATTTGGTGAAGACCTGGCGGATGGTATGAAAGAAAAGAGTTCCTCACGAGAAAGCTGTCTTGCTCCTTGAGAAAGCCCTCAGGGCTGAGCTGTGGAAAACTCATTCACTCAGCCTGAGCACCCTGCCGAGTTAAAAATAGCAAACCCTCGTGTACTAACACAACAATGAACGAGTGTGATGTTTCCTATCACACGATTCTACAGAAGTCCTCGAAAACGAACATTGTGAGAAGAATGAAACGAGAGAAACTAGAATCCATGCCAGAAACGAGTTTTCAGCTAGACGTTATATTGAATGAATGCGTTGCCACTGAACGCAAAGCGATTTGAATAAGATTATTGAGATTGTTTAGACTCAGAATGCAAATCAGCTGGAAGGATCAAGACAGAGATACGTTTTAAAATGATGCTTTATGTTTTTATGTTGCATTAGATTGCTTAACGTCATATTAGATCATTAGCTTGTGATGTTAAACTGATGTTTGGGAGTATAATTTGAAGAAATGAGTGTGATTCAACTAATTCTCTCTCAGCTTGAATCAACTGCAGATGCATTTTATGACAATGATTCAGCGGCTAAAAAAATAGGCAATGAGAGAGCGATCACACTACTACCGTCCGATTCATTCTACTGCGCGATCAGCTGCCAGTGGTTTGCTCAATTCTGTTTTTCTGCGAATAGAATAGAAAGCAGAATTATTAATAGAACGAAATTGGAATGAATTTAAGCAGTGAGTAACGCTCACTTCTGATATGTTGTATGTGTGTGGTGATTATTGAGCTGCACAGGTGAACCGATTGTCACCATGCTAACGCCCTCGGGGATCAAGTTATTATTCTCGGTTAAGGGAGGAATGTTAGAAATGAGTCAATGGTGGTGTGTTAACGGCACGTAGTAAAGTAAGCCATGAATTATTTCAAATATACTTTTGTTCGTTCGTTGCCTACACGTCATTCGAGTGAGACCTACTTTTAACAGATAGACAACACAGGCCTTCACTTCAAGAGCATCACCGTCTCAGACCCAGATCTAGCCATCAACCTACCCGTTGGGATTGAGTAAAACAAATTCCAATGGGTCTACTAATAAATATTTTAATATCGTTTCTACAGAAGTAATTTCCTACTAAATATTACATATTAACAAAAAAAGAAGCTGCAATTAGATTTGCGGATTCTTCAGCTCAAACGACAGCGTTGATTATCGAACCCATTTGGGCAGCATTCCAGCAACGATGGCTCCTACAAATATCACTACACTATTTACAGCATTATCACAGCTACTGGAGCGTCCAGTGCGTCCACCCGTCAAACTCAGCGGTAGTTTGTAGTTGTAGTGCTCGTTGTACTTGAGCTTTACCGCATCGAGATCTTCCGGTAAGTGTACGCACTGCCGGTCGAGGAAGTTAATTTCCTCGCTACTGCTCTTGGCCAGTACGCACAGCTCCAGAGCGGATGAATCCCGGGTCTTGATGTCCGCTACGTTGATCGACGTCAAACGCCCATTATATGACACAACCCGTTCGAAGATGATGTTGTTCTTTGGATCTCGGATGTACACGTAAAAATCACCGATGTCTTTGGTGGAACTGACGTACCAGTGGACGATCAGTTGCCCTCGGAAGCTGTAATTGAAAAGGGTGGATGGTCGTGATAGTTTCTTCTGAACATTTACCGTTAGAAACTTACAAAGCAACCTCGCGGAAACGAATGTCGGGCAGTAGCTGGTAGATTTCCTTACTCGAAGCAGGAACACAAACGAGGAGCTCATCACTGACGTTGTACAAGGATGTTCCAGAAACGCTAGCGGGTTCGGCGCAGCGAATATTCTGATACTCTTCCGGAACCGATGGCAATGATTTCAAATAGTTGAACAAAGGACGCGTATAGCAATCGCATTGTAGTGGATTTCCTGTGAAAAGTCGCTGGTGAGTCCGGAACAGATCAATTATATCAACCAAATGTCAACTTACCTTCAAACAGTACTTTCAAATTCGTCGACTTCATTTTGCCAACCAGCTCGGTATCGAATGTTTTAACCTCGTTTCCTCTCAGATCCACCTTTGCCAAATGATCCAGCTTCAGCAACGTGTCGTAGCTCACGTTCCATATCCGATTGTTGTGTAGAATCAGCTCAGAGAAATTCTCCGGCATGTTGAAAACGTCACTTTCCATCTTTACGAGTTCGTTGTAAGACATATCCAGCGTTCGTAATGAAGTCAGATTACCCAGGACTCCCGGCCGGATGTCCTTGATGTTGTTATGAGAGAGGTTCAGGTCGGTTACCGTTTTGGTACCAAACTTCATATCGTGAGTCACGATGGACATAGTGTTGTAGCTTAAGTTTATCTTCTTCAGCTGATATCGAATGTATTGATTGGAAGGGAACGTTTTTTTGGTAACGAAACTAAAGCGATTGTGACTTAAGTCAATTTCCTCTAGGCTGAGGCATCCATCCAATAATCCATTTGTCTTGTTGTCCAAGGTACTTAGCAGATTGTGCGAAACATCTAGCTTGCGCAGTGAAACCAAGCCATGGAAGGCATCGTTCGGAATAGTTCTTAGCAAGTTATTGGACACATTCAGCTTCAACAATTGCAGTAGACCATCGAAAGCCTTTGCACTGATGCTGCTTAATCCATTGTTCACTAGATGGATTTCGAACAAGATCGGTAGATTACCGAAAGCTCCTTTTTGCAATGCTGAAATGTTATTATCCTTTAGGTATATGTACTGCATAGTCCCCAAATCAGATAAACTATCTCGTGGAACCTCGGAAATGTCATTAGCTTCCAGGTTCAACTGTTGAAGTGTGAGTAAACCGGCGAAGCTTCCACGCTGCAGGTTATTCTGAAGTTTGTTGTAGCTCAAGTCCAGCGAGAGCAGTGAGTTCATGGTAGGCCACGTCTTATCGGGAATTTCGTTGATTTCGTTATACGCCAGGTTGAGATGGTTCAACGAGATAGGGATTTGGAAGATTCGCTCCAGTTTGTTGTGGGCCATGTTGAGGACTCGTAATCCACTGACTTTAGCCAGAGCGCCACGGGTAATATCTCGGAGGTAGTTGTTGCTTAGATCCATCTCGAGAAGCGTATGGAGCGTTCCGAAAGTTGAGGGGCCAATTTTCTCCATCGCATTGTTGCTGAGGTTGAGAATTCGCAGTGAGAAAAGATTTTGGAAAACGGCATTGTAAATGTGAGAGATGTTGTTGTGTGCGATGTCGATTGTGTGCAATTCGTAGAGTTTGGGGAACGAATTCTTCGGAATGTCTACGATGTTGTTATAGGAAGCGTTGAGCACCCGTAGACCGGTCATGTTCGAAAGTGGAATCTGGGACATATTGGTTAGTAAATTATGTGTAAGGATCCAATCGGAAGCGTAAGTCGTCTCGTCGAATGCATTCCGCGGAATGCTCTTGATCAAGTTGTGGGACATGTCGAGAACAGTCATATTGGCGCAGTTGATGAAGGATTTTGGTTCAATCGTTTCCAGCCGATTGTACGATATATTGATGTGAGTGAGATAGAGATCTTTGAAGGAGTCTTTCTGTATTTCGATGATCTCATTTTCTGCAATGTTGACAATCTGAAAAGAAGAAGCGAGTTGATAAATTCCAGGAAAACGTGTTTATTCCTATTGTGTATACCTCGACATAATTCAGCTGGTAGAACATCTGATAGTCCACCTTCTTGATGCGATTCCTGGCCAAATCGATGGTACCAATCCGCGTAACCGATCCGAACGTACCCCGTCCAACGTCGGTAATCATGTTGTCATGCAGATACAACCGTCGTAAAAATCTCATCCCCCTGAAGGTATTGGCGTCGATCTTCTTGATGCTGTTGAACGACATGTTCAGCACCCGTAGCACAGCATTGCGTGCAAACGTTCCTCTCGTTATTTCCGTCAACGCATTGTGCGAAACGTTGATCCAGGTCATTTTCGTTAGATCCGACACATGTGATGCATCGAGCTTGGTGAGACTGTTGAAACTCAAATCCAAAATTTCCGCCTCGCGAAGCCCTTTGAATTGACCCTTTTTCAACGTCACCAGTCGGTTACCATGTATATCCAACGTTTTAATCTTTTTAAACGACTGCAAATAAAAACAAAACAAACATTATTTAGAAGAAACCAAAAAGTCGATTAGGACTTACCATGAAAATATCCTGCCCCATGTCGCTCAGCAACCCATTCACGAAATGGAACTTCTCCAGCGTCCCTTCGAAGGTCATCCCTCCGAGCACTCCCTTGGGTAGATTTTCGATCTGGTGGCCATCGATGTTCAGTACCTTCAGGTGACCAAGAATTTTCAGCGCATCTCCCGGGAAGGCCGCCAACTCGCTCTGGACCACGTGCAATTCCAGTAGCGTATCGTTGATGCCGTAGAACACATGATCGCTAATACTGGCAATGGGTGTGTCGAGCACGTGCAACCGCTTCACGCTCAGCTTGTGAAGTAGAGTGCCAAAGAGATTTCCTATGGGTAGCGGAAACAACGAAAGCAACAACATCAGTGATTACTCATCATAATTGTGTTTTTTTTTCTTTTTCAACATAAGGACCGGTTGGAAGTAAGCAAGGCAAACATTAATAGAAACTAACGATGGTAACAGCTAGACGCGTATACACAAAAGAAAATCGAAAATCCTTGAACTTGAAAGCAAAGCTTTGATTTGTACATTCAGTAGGTTACAGCGGTATAGCAAAGTAAGAAGAAAGATGCGATGAAAAGCATGAATCACTCAATTATATGTATCATAGGTGCGGTAGACTCTACATTTTACATTTGGACAACTATGCGCATGCGGCTCAAATCGACGGAAATTTGATTTCAATTTTCCGTTTATGTAATCTATAGACATATACTAAATGTAAGTTGCGGAAAAAATCAATCAGTTTCAGAAATGGTGCTAATGTTTCCTCATTGGATGGATTGCAAAATATGGTTACGATAAATTTAAAGCAAACAGTTACGTAAAGGACTTAGAATGACCGCAGTAACCGCTGAATTCAAAAAAAAATTGAAGTGCGTACTTCTCTTCCGGTAGTCAAAGTTGCACCGCTTTTTGTGCAGCGAGTCGAGAAGTTATTCCAGATTTAAGATAAGAATAAAAAAATAATCTTGCACTCTCACGTTGAAAATCCATCCGCTGAAGTGCGACAATCGCAAAAAAAGTAGTATATCGCCAAAACTACCATGTGCGATGAGTTCAACCGTTGAGCGAGCGGATCAAACGAAGTGTCGTAGTGAAACTTACGATCGTCTGCTTAATCGGAGATCGGAAAGAAGCTAAAAAGGACATCATGGACTGTCATTCGATTTATAATTACTATGGGGTCAATTATAGAAGTCGAGTCGAGCGATTCGGCTCAACACTTGTCACTGTAGAGTCGAGCAAAATTGCGCATCACAGAAACCGACTGAATCTGATCGAGTCGACAACCGAACTCGGCAGTTGGCTGTAGTTTTGAAATTTTTCAGAATGTCGTCGAAATATTACACTATACAATAATTCAGGGCCTTCTTCAATTTAGCTGCCATTACTGATAGTCGAAGAATTTTTCACTCTTGTTATGTAAATTACACTAATGTTTTTGTTATTCAAAAAACCTCATTGAGACACTGTTCTAAAGTTGCGTTTTGAAGTATTTTCGAGGAAGTTATTAATTAATGTGTTGTTGGACAAGTGTCGACAATTTCAAAGATGATTCAGAAGAGTAGTTATTATCTAGTTATTACCAACTAACTTATGCGTGACGATACTTAAGTTATTGACAGTATTATTTCTTTAAACATTTAACATTCAAAGGATGCTGTATTGATATGCAGTAATCTATTTCACTTCAACGATTTTATTTCAAGGTTCCTTGATCTTCTGGTAAAGCCTTCACACTGTTTCCTTTGCTTCTAGTACCCAGTAAATATTTAGAATCGAGGATCAAATTTCTCAAACAAAGTGAGATGATACCAAGGAATTGTAATTCCTACATGAGATTGTGTCCTAGCTCATAGTAAGATGTGAACGGTAGAGAAAATAGTGTTAACCATATTTTAATATGGTGTCATAAGCAACGAATACCATTATGATCAAATTAATGATTTCTCTTAGATTTCAGGAAAGCTCTTTCCTGATCTTCTACAGAAGATAAAAGAAAAATACTACAATTCAGAAAAATTTAGGCCGAAACTTTTGGCAAGTTTCCTCATTAATTTCATGGTAGTCACTTCAGATATTCTTGGAAATTTACTTCTTACAACCCAACCTAACCTAACAGTCACATTTGGTGAGTTTTTTTTCCTTAACTTAGTTGCTTTATAAACTTCTCATAAGTCCTTATCTGAACTGCGAAGAAAATTTTTCGAAGGCTTTGGAATAGTTCTCTCCGGAATTTCTTTGAAAATCTTTTTAAATATGTTCGAAGTTTCTTCTTGAACTTTTGGGAAGCCATCTTCTAAACTTCAGGAAAGTTTTCTCCTGAACTAGGAGGTACTCCCTAAGTTTCTTCAAAGTTTCTTCCTGCTTTTCTCAAGTATCTACATGAACTTCTGGAAATTCCTGAACTCTGGAATGTATTCCAAACTTCGGGGAAGTTCTCTAGCACTTCTGGGAAGTTCCAACGAAACTGTCGTGAAGTTTTTTCTCGAAAGTCCTGTACTGAATTCTTGATTTTTTTGAGAAATTCCTTGTGGAACTAAGGTAGTGCTCTCTCTGTTAAGTTTCTTCCTGAAATTCGGGAAAGTTATCTCCTGAACTTATTCTTTTTTCTGACTTCTGATAAATTCCATCTTAAACTCCGAGGGAAATTTTACAGAAAATTTGGGAAAGTCCTCTCCAGAATTTCTAGAAAAATTCCCATACATTTGTTCAAAACTTTCATTCTAAAGTTCTGAAACATTCTTTTCAGAATTTTGGTAAAACTTTCTAGCAATTCTGGGTATTTCCGACTAGTATTTTGGGATTTTATGTCGGAATATTTAGGAAAATCTTTCCTAAACTTCAGAGAAGTTCTCTCTTGAAGTTCTAGGGCGTATCGTCTTGAGCTTTATGGAAGTTTGTTGCTAAGTTATTGAAAAATTATAGCTAATGCTCTCCCTTGTTAGATCTAAGAAATCCTCTTCTTTAAACTTATCCTATAGCTCTGAGAGGTCCTCTCCTAATTTTCGAGGAAGTTCTCTCATGAAATTCTGGGAAGTATGATCTTGAGCTTCGAGGATGTTTGGTCCTGATTTATTTGGGATATTTCTACTCGAAACTTTAGCAATTGATCACTTTACTTCTGCCTGATCTTGGGATTTTTTTTTTCGAGGAAGTCTCTACCTAAAGCCCAGGGAAGTCTTTCTGAACTTTGTAGGATTTTCCCGGTATTATTCTATACTTCTAGGAATCTAGGACTTATTTCATATATCACTAACTTCGAGGGTAAGTTTCCAATTCCAAAGTGCATATGTATCATTTCATTATATTGCGTATAGAAGTACTTTAAAAACAAAAATCAGAGTTCTTTGGTTTATTTCAACAGCTCATGACTTTTACTGTTGATCGAAGGCTCAGTGTGACAACCGAATGGACTTGAGAGCCAATGTGAGGATCACAAAAGTAATAGTTTTCAAACGAGATAATAAAATTTACTTTTTGTTATTCCAACCCAAGGCGCATTGGTGGTCGAAGTGAATCAAGCTCTTGGTCAATTTTCTACCACTTCTGCTAAGCATTAGTTTTGCTAGCTCTACGCCACTAGAGCCTGTGGTGATGTCCATAATAATTTTAATATGTTCGATGAGCCATTCGAACTAACCATAATTTGTTTTGTTTCTAATAGCATTAGACATATTTTTTGCTATAATAAATTGGATTAGAAGACACAACTGCAAAAATAATGAAGGTTTAGTATAGTTTTACCTTGCTTAGCGATTTACCAATAACCGCTGAAATACGCGTATCAAAACAAACTCTTACTCGTTAAAATGTGGCAAGTCAGTCACATTTCATTGATCAAATTTCGTCGATCTCGACATCTGTAATAGCAAAACAGATCTATTTGCCTCATCAACAGACATTTGCCTCGACTTCTATAATTGGCCCCTATAATTTAGTTAATTAATTTTCTATAAATATACATATATTGTTTCTTTGTAATGGCACATACCTATTGGTCCATAATGCCAGGCGTATCAAGCGATAGTTAATGTTGACATTAAACGAGTACGTTTATTATTGTTTTGATTAATATCAATCCGAATCCTTCAGAAGAGGTATATTTTGTAAAATGGTTCAAACATTAATTAATAAAAGAAAAGTAAGAATAATACCGCGGTAGTTTAACTCAAACATTGATTCCTGTTTCCGTAAGAAATCAAGCCAATTGAAGGTAATGATCAAGGGTTTTATTTTTTAAGATGTTTGTGAATTAGGATTTGCCCAAGGGGTGGATCACTCAGCACACTTTTCTCCTGTGCTATTTCTTTTTAGTATGTTTTCAAGCGTTGCATTGTTCTGGAAGTTCCCGTAATGTGCCGAAGGTGCCGATGTGTTGACAGCCCAAAAAAAATATTTTCTGCTGAACCTGGCAACCAGGCAACGCATATTGGCAAGGTCGCTGGTTTCTTATGCCTATAAGCTCTACTGTCAAAAGTGTTCCTCAGTGTGGCACACATGTGGTATGGATTGTTAATCGAAGTGCCGCAGTTATGGAACATATTCGTCTAATGTGTAAGACATCGTGGCGGGTACACTGTTCTAAGCGACTCACCCTTGGATTTGTCAGCCAACACAGGATTTTCTTGTATTCCACAGGTTTCGCAATTCTCTGGTCTTATTGAATTCCACTTAAGTAATATATCGCAATGCAAAACATTCTTATTCTTCCCATTGTTATTCATTTGTGTGGTGGAAATTTCCATTTTGTGAAACTACGGTCTTGCTAAAGACTGTACTCGATGAAATTCGGACACACAAAATAGGTCACCAAACATTTTCCTTGAGCCCGATTCTTTTCAAACTTCCTGGAAATAAAGTACTACTATATGGTTAAGTTTTGACATCATTGGTTTATTGAACCTTTCCTTCCCAACTTAATGTATCCACTTGCCTTGACCTTTCATCAAATTTTGGCAATGATAAGACTGACTTGTTTATTTACTTGAACCACACTTTCTTTAGTTCAAGTTCATTTTCTATCAGTTTTGCCTTCCTTTCCTGCTGATTGCCCAAAATTTTTCATCTGAAGTTCGGAAGTGTTGGAGGTTGACGTGTTTTGGTACAAGACACTACCATTATTATCTTTGTACCAGTCTAAGACACGGCCAGGCACTAGTACCGGGCCAATCGCAGAGATTCCGTTGCGAGCAGTAGAAGTCGTTTTCGGAGGCATTCGTCCCAGCAGATTGGTCCGGTGACGGTCCCAGAGGTGAAGGGCGATTGACTCCATTTTGTCACATCTGCAGATCGCTTGCCAGACAAGGGATTTTTGGTGAATTTCGACAGTTTCTTCTTCCGTACACTCTCCGGAACGGCCAACTAGAGGTGGTGACGTGGTGTTCCTGTCCTGGCATTTGTGTGGTGTCGGCTTTAATGCAGATTCACTGTCCATCACAATGCAGAACGGTTTTGTGAGCCACCCCCGTACAGTTTTCTTGCACGAGTTTTGGCCACCGAGTTCTGTTTATCGCTCCGGTTCGGTGCCTTCTGGACTTTGTACACATGTAACGTTTCATTGTTTTCTGCACAAAACAAACCCGCCTTCACATCGTGTAGGAACCCGCCATCGCCTTTTTCGCAACATCCCTGATCGAAATGTTGGGATAACGCTTAAATTGGTTCAATACCATCCTGGCCTTCTCCGGATTTGATGTGCCACGTTTTTTGCCACTACCATTTTTCCGCTTGGTTGTCTTACGGTCCTTGAACGTTTTGATCACATGAGATACGGTTGAATGTGCGATTCCGAGCTGTTTTCCGTTCCATCGATGAGAAGCTATTTCTTCATTCGAAGCCATCACTGAAATCACTCGACCGATTTTTACAAAACTCATTACAAAATTGACACAACACAATGAAATATATTCAGTTAAAATTTCAATAATTTTTACCCACACGCTAAAAAGTTACGAACAATTGCGTGTGTCCATATTTCATCGAATACAGTCTTTATAAATATTTTCGGTTTATTTTCCCAGCTTACTTGAGATCATTCTAGTAATCTTGATACTTGAGATGATTCTAGTAATCTGTCACAAACATTGTTTTACGTTGGGAGATACCCGGCTCCCGTAAGGCTTCAGAAACGGATGCCGCCCGCGCGAATTATCGATTTTTATGACCCGTTGCCACGGCAATAGGTCGAGCGGAGAAACTTGCAAAACTTTGCAGCGCTTCCTTCTGGTTTTTAGATGAGAAAACGGACGAGATATAAAATAAAAAACAAGAAAAACTCTTGGTAACGAGAGAGCGAAAAACACAACCGTACTGCCGCTCAATTGAACTTGAAAATCCTATTAGAATAATTTTGGTTCAAATCGTGTGCTGGTGTTGATAGCATTGCCTACAAAGAAGAGATGTTTTTCAATGCATTGCATGTATAATTATTACCACTAAATAATGAGTTCTGATATTTTTAATTTTTTCCGAATTCTGTATGATTAGATTCTGGAAATTATGTAAAAATAAAAACTGGTGTCTGTTTTCATGCAATTTTACTCAAACACATATTCTCAAACCGATATGCCCGAAAATATTCTAAGTCCACGTAAACAAGCTCCCTGAACTATCAAAACTGCATTGATGACGCCATCGTGCACAAAGTGACTCTAATATCTCAGGTGGCTTCAATAGTGTATACGAGAATTTCAGCCAAGTTTAAACGCATACTAATACAATCTATATCAAGTTAAATCAAGTCTGGCATACTGAATTTGCCTCCTTTACACCTATGCAACAATACCTGTGATGTCAAACTCGTAGTTCCATTTTAAACCAAACGAGTAAAGCAGATGATCAGATTCACACTGCCAGCCTGTGTTCACACCATTGATATGCAGCGCTCGACGGTTTACTACCATATTTCCGAAGGGCACTTAGCGCGCGAAGCGCGTTTTGACAAACGCTCAACGCGTAGCCATGCGCCTTTCAGCTACCGCCAGTCGATATGGTGGTCTTCTCGTCGTTTCCTGCTCAGACAGTGGCTGCTGGGGTGGTAGATATTAAATCTTACCTTACCTTACTAATCATGACTAAGGCCGGAGGCCACGCCGCTGTACACAGAAGTTGTCTCCATTCTATTCAGTCCATGGCTGTTACTCGCCAGCCTCGCTGTCTGCGGAGGGTCCGCAGGTCGCCTTCTACTTCTTGTACCTGTCGGCTCGTTTTCGAGAACCATTTTCACAGGGCTGTCGTTGGACATTCTTACGACATGCCCAGCCCATCATAGTCGACCGATTTTTGCGATGTGCACGATGGGAGGTTCTCCCAGCAACTGGTGGAATTCGTGGTTCATTCGCCGCCTCCACGTTCCGTCTTCCATTTGCACTCCACCGTAGATGGTACGCAGCACCTTCCTTTCAAAGACTTCAAGAGCGCGTTGGTCCTCCACTAGCAATGTCCATGTTTCGTGGTCGTAGAGAACTACCGGTCTAATTAATGTCTTGTAGATGGTCCACTTTGTGGTTCGGCAAACTTTGTTCGATCTTAGCGTCCTTCGGAGTCCAAAGTTGGCACTATTGTCAGCCATAATGCGCCTTTGTATTTCTCTGCTGGTGTCGTTATCGGCTGTCACCAATGAGCCCAGATACCCGAATTCGTCTACTACCTCGATATCATCACCGTCGATCTGAACTCGTACTAGGAGGCTAACATTGTCTTCTCGTGAGCCTCTTCCCTTCATGTATTTTGTTTTAGACGCATTAATCACAAGCCCAATCGTACAAACTTCAGCCTTAAGTCTGATTTCCGTTTCCGCCATCGTCTCAAAGTTACGTGCTACGATATCAACGTCGTCGGCGAAGCCAAATAGACGGGCAGACTTCCTGAAGATCGTGCCACTCGTGTCTATCCCAGCTCTTCGAATCACACCCTCCAGTGCAATGTTAAACAACAAACACGACAATCCATCACCTTGCCGTAACCCTCTCCGAGATTCGAAGGGACTCGAGACCGTCCCTGATACTCGGACGACACATATCACTCGATCCATCGTGGCGTTGATCAACCGCGTCAGTTTTTCCGGAAATCCATATTCGTGCATGACTTGCCAAAACTGGTCTCGATCGATTGTATCATACGCTGATTTGAAATCGATGAAAAGATGATGTGTGGCAGGTTGTATTCGCGACATTTCTACAGCACTTGCCGAATCGCGAAAATCTGGTCCGTAGTAGCGCGGGCACCCATGAATCCCGCTTGGCATTGCCCCCACAACTCCTTTGCAGTTGGTGACAGGCGGCGGCATAATATTTAGGAGAGCGACTTGTAGGCAGCGCTCAGTAGCGTGATCGCACGATAATTGCAGCATACCAGCTTGTCGCCCTTTTTATAGATGGGACACACTATTCCGTCCATCCAATCCTCCGGTAAACATTCCTCCTCCCAAATCTTGGTAATTACCGAGTGCAGCGCTCTGGCCACCGTATTTCAATAGCTCGCATGGGAGTTGGTCAACACCAGCGGCTTTGTTGTTTTTCAACCGACCAATTTCCTCGTCAACTTCCTGAAAATTGGACTTGGTATTTAATAGCACTGCATAAGATGCAAAACACCTGAGAATAATACCATACAAATGTTCCCACAATATTAAGCGAATACCAAATTGAGGTAAAACAATACCAAAAGAATACCTCTCAATTTCTGTTATTTGAGAGATATTTTCTTTGCAATGCTTAGGTATTTCAACTCTTATGCTAACCTTTTTAATACCAAGGCCAGTTATCAAGATCAAAATTAGGTGTTCATGTGTATTTTTTTCCTGCTCGGGTAGCTCCGTCCATACAGGCGCTTTTAAAAGTTATTTTTCGTGATTTTCTTGTCACAGAATCATGTCAATACAAAAATGTTTGTAGAATCGAAAACTCTCAATTAGTAACTTATGCAATTGCATCCAGAGCACTATGTTGAGGGCAGACAATAAGCTACTTGTGGTTACCAATAAGCACGAAATGTAGAGAGAGATGAAGACTCTTACACTTAGAAAAATGGTCGTGAATAAAAAAAAATACCTGTGGAAAAGATAAAATTTCTCATACTAAAAATAAAATAATTTATTCATTCAAATCGAAGCAGATCGATTTGAGTCATTTGCTCAGTTGGTAGAGCATCGCTCTATAATATTATGCAATCCTCGTTCATGGACCACATTCAAACCAAAATAAAACCCTTGGATATGTTATGGGTCCGGTATTTATAAGCCGACGTGAATATTCACTGCCCTCAACTTTAAGTAGCATTCTCCGCTTACGCATTTCAACTTACCCTACAACGTTTCAGCTTGTCTCATTTTTGCCATACACACAAATTAGACTACTATAAGAAGAGAAAAAAAACTACAGGAAACAGGAAATAGTTACAAGTGAATGTCTTCAACCTCGCAGCATAACCAGGAAAACAGCAACTTTGAAAATGCTTGACTTTTTGGTAAAGCACTCAACCATCACCACCATGACTTGCCACATGCTGCCTCGTGCGGTTTGAAGTCAAAAATCAAAACCGACCAAACGCATATGTGGAATCGATCCATCTACAGTTAATTACGCTCATCCGACGACTCATTAGCTTCGAAAGAATAAGGCAATACAAATTGACATTCCATTTGCTATTCGTGACATTCATTGGCAATTAATGGCAGCAATGGCGACAGCAGAAGTAAAACCTGCACTGTCGTTACGATAGTTACAGTACCCGGTCCCGTTCTTTCACTTAACCTTGTTGAAGAAAGACCTTTTCGCATCATCTTCCAAGATCAACGTCCAAGTACAATTGGCTCACGATCTAGTGCATCTGCATGTCTGAGTCACCTATATTTATTTCTCAATACATTGGCGATGGTTGCTGCAAATTTGAAAGGTGAGTTACCGTTCACTATCTCTTTTTTACACTCACTTTTTTTTTCAAACAATAAGCAAATTTTTACGACGACGTGCGATGGGTTGATTATCCTCGGTTGGATACACTGGCTAATTTGTTGATTGATCGGATGGCCAGGTGTGCGGATGGCAGGTGTGCACGAAAGAATAAATCAAGAGATGTGTGAACATTGTTTTCCATACGAGTTCATTATCGGGGTAGTCGATTGCGCTCGTGACATTTTTTTTTGCAAAAAGGAAAAAATGTAAGAGAGCATTAACCTTCAGATCGTGATTTGTGAATCATTAATTTGATGGAAATGACATCTGGTTGCATTTTAAAACGGGCACGATTGTTTATTTCAGTATAATAGAGTTATATATACAGTAGAACGAGTTGAATAAGATGTTAATCCTCCTTTCTGTTAAATTCTCGAGATTTGTGTGGTACACTCGCCATAAAATACCGAACAGTATCCTCAGAAACCCTAGCGGTAGCGTCGATCCCGTTTGCCTCCTTCTCTGTTTCCAAGAGTTTCCACTTAACCAGAGCCCAGTATTTTTCTAACGGGTGAAGTTCTGGACAGTTGGTCAGATTGCTTTTTGGTACGTATTTGACCTCTTGTGCCTTATTCACTACTGTAAAAAGTCATTTCGTGCAATTGGATAAATTTACCAACAAACTTGGTTCAACAGCTGAATTTATGAATATGGTGTAAAATTGTAGCTCTTGACAAATTCTACAACTTTGTCGAACAGTGCATTACCCTAACGGGTATATAGAACGTGTTATATTCACAGTCATTTTTTAATGATATTCAATAATGAATATCATTTCAATATTCAGATAGTACGCTCTCACGTCGTCTTCAGCTTCTGGAACTAGTTGTTGGCAAATTTAGCGTATTGAGTTGAAATTATTACAGCACTGTGCTATATACCATTCTAAAATGTAGTTTGCAAAGTGACAAGAGGTCAAATCATAGCATAGCATAGAGCATTTGCACATATCGTGGTGGAGCGTCAGATGAGCCTACCCATTTTCACTGAACATTCCGGCAAAAATGTTGAGTGTCGTAAACCAGCTTCTCTCTGCGCACCTGGCTATGTCTCGAACCAAGCACGTCACGGGAGGCCCTAGGTGCCCGGCCTACAGGGTGAACCACGAATTTAATCCGGTCTGGCTGGAGTGATATGGCTGGGATAGTGTTATAGCATTGGCAGACTCTCGAACTGCCTCCGCAGTTGCTAGTTGCCTTACAATGGTTCAGATTGGGGATCTGAAGCATTGTAGGCAACTTAGCAACTGCTATGTCAGGCAGTTCGAGAGTCTGCCAATGATATAACCCTATCCCACCCATACCGTCGTCCCAGCCGGTAACGGCCACTGGATTGACGATAGGTTCAATATGCCGGCATTATGGACGACGGGCAAGTTCCCGGTTCAGGGAGCAAGTTCCTTAAACGAGGACTTCGCGGTTGTAAAGCGAATAGAATGTTCTTGGGCAACTCTTATGCACCCCCAATGGTTGATCGGATGGCAACCGAGCTAACTGCCCGGAAATCTGTTGGTAATAGCGGATGACTTTAACGCATGTGTGATGATCCTGCTGATCCAGGCTGAACGTAGACCTGTCCAACGTAGGTACCAAAAGTACCTAACATAGAAACGGAGCGGAGTCGATAATCGACGTGACGTTTTGCAGCCCTGGGCAGTCGAACAACTGGAGGGTGGAGGATAGCTACACTCTTAGCGACCACTCGTCTACAATACTAGGCAGCGCACAGTACTTTGATGAAGAAGTATTTAAAAAGGAGCTTAAGCGGGGACAAAGCATGAGTGAAGCCCAGGACCCGTGCGGTGATCAAAACGTAGCGTTATTCACACGCATGCGATGCAACCATGCCTAGGAAGGTCAACCCTAGGGATAAGAAATCGCCAATGTATTGATGGATAGGGTCCTCCCTTAGCTCAGTCAGTAAAGGCGCAGCTACAGTACCTACCATGCTGGAGGTGGCTGGGTTCGATTCCTGGTCTGGTCTAGGAATTTTTCGCTAAGGAAAATTTTTCGACTACCTGGGCATAGCGTATGATTGTACTTGCCACACAATCATACTAATGCAAAAATGGTACCTGGCATCGAAAGCTCTCAACTAATAACTGTGGAAGTGCATCTAGAACACTAAGTTAAGTGGATAGAGTCAATCACCGACCTCCCAAGAATTTGCCTCCGCGCAAGAAGGAGGATTTAGAGAACGCGGTCAGACTTCGAAATAACGGAGCATCCAATGGCGCTAGTCGCCGCCAAGGTCACTCTGAGGAGGGAGATAAAGGCCAGAAGACGAGACAACTTCGAGGGCCTGTATTCGAAAGCCAATGCCATTGGGCAACGTTTACCGGGTGGTAATGGCCAAAACTAAAGGTGCGGCAGCTCCAACCCAGCAGACACCAGTGCTACTGAAGGACTCTTTCCCCACCATGAGCCGAGTCCCTTGTCTCTCATTGTCGTAGAATATCCCCATGACCAGCGTTGCAGTATCTCGAACCATAAAATTGTCCTGGCGGTAGAAGGCTGAAGATCTGCAATCACGTAGGCGATGATAACGACACCGCCGGGGGAAATGGATGAGGTGACGGTTACGACTGATGGACGCATTGTGATAGAGAAGCCGCTAACGGCGCTCAAAACGCCATGGCCAGATGGCATCCGAACTTCAAGACAGCTATTCTGCTGGTTTCCGAAATGTTCAGGGTGGTGATGCTAAGATGTCTGGAGTGGGGCATCTTTCCGGGCGGCGAATGCCAGACGCTAGTATTTCTGCCGAAGATAGGGAAGCCACCGGGTTGGGTACGACGGGTAAGGTGCTGGAGAGGTTAATCCTGGATGGCCTGTCCAAGAATAAGTTTGACTTCCGTAAAGCAAAGTAAAGGAAGGTGGCAATCCAACGTAAGGGGCTGGGAGTTCACTACTGTGCAGTAGTCTCCCTGTATGTGACAAATGCGGTCAATAGCGCCATTTGGTAGGCTATTGCCAACTTGCTCGAACATCTCCGGGTTCCTGGATACCTGTACAGCATTCTGGGCAACTACTTCTAGATCCGTATACTGGTATACATCACTGCAACGGGTGAGGAACGTGTTCAATTCACTGCAGGAGTTCTCAAAGCTTCAATCCTTGGACCGGTGCTCTGGAACACGATGTATGACGAAGTTTTGAAATTTTCTTGAAGTTAACATTTTCTAACGGGGTAAAGATTGTCGACCTCGCGGACGACATCACCATAGAAGTCTATTGAGAATCCATAGAAGAGGTTGTTGGCCCATCCTATTTGACCAGCGCGCTCTACCTTTCAACACCTGTACAATCGACAGCATAGCGTGAGGCGCGCCCCGCGGTCAGTCCAAGCACTGCGAAGTGACAGGTAGACAGGTCTGTCACACCGAGTGAGTGAAGAAACAGGAAAAGAACAAATGGTCGTAAACCAAGTGTGCTCCGCGAGGCAATGGTTAGATTATTTCTACTGCAAATATATATCTAGTGAAAATAAAATGTATTGAATTTATTAATCGTACTTAATACGTATAGAAGAACCTTATATATCTATACAGAATCGAGTAAGCGTAAACAGTATCTTTACCTTCAAAAAATTCCAATCTAGCTTTGCAATTCAGGTTATGCTAAGTCTTACTATCTATGCTATTTTTGCTCTCTGTGCTAAGTCATATGCAGATTCGTTGAGAAAATTATAGTTTGAAGTCGGTAGTTTCAAATTATATGTATATACCTAACTAATCTACCTTTACCTAGGATTTACCATTAAGAAAGAAACTGGGATACAAGCACGGACAACGAAAAGAGGAAATCCAAACGTGTGAGTAGATATGTTATTACATGCATCTTCTATACAGATATTGTTGCTTGGGGTTTGGTTCGAATAATGATGATGATTGATTTTGTTTCTATGTAAACCGTTGACATAATTGATTCAAAAATATAATAGTATAATGGTCGGTAGTGTATATTTCAATCGGATATTCCGGACGGGGATAGGTTGCAGATATTTTCAAGCACATTAAACTGTCAAAGTTCGCGAAGAAATATCTGGTGTGGCAGGCCATTTGCCCCTGTGGCTTGAAGAGCAACGTTTGCATTGCAACCGGAACCATCAACCAGGAAATTTATCTGAGCGAGTGTCTACAAAAACGTCTACTGCCTTTCCTGAAGCGACACAATTGTTCCATTCTGTTTTGGCCGGATTTGGCCGGAATTACGAGAAAAAGGCTATGGTGTGGTATGCGTCCAACAACGTTCAAGTGATGCCCAAGGATAAGAACCCTCCCAACACGCCAGAGCTCCGCCCAGTCAAACAATATTGGGCCATCGTCAAGAGGAACCTTAATAAGACTCAAAAAGCTGTTGTGAGCGTAAAGGCAATGTTCAAGGCAAACTGGCGTTCTACGGCGAAAAAAGTGGACAAGAAGACCGTACAAAATCTTATGACAGGTGTTAAACGAAAGATCCAGCAATTCGCATTCGATAAAAAGGAATCTTAGCTGAGTGTTTCTCCTGTATTCTGTATTAACTGAACTTGAAAATGAAAAATAATTTGACTTATTAATAAAAACTTTGATCCACTCACACACATTACTGTTTGACCAAATTTTGACCGGAACACCCTTTAGAACATCTGGGATGCGGTAAACACGGCGGCCTCTCAGATTGTCCTAGAGCTGCAAGTCAGATGGTGAAATGATCAGCAGCAGGTAGCTAGACATAGCTAGGTAAGCTAGTGGGGATTTTTTTTTAGATTATCGTACAGATTAGACCGAAGGGTTTCAGATTGTTACGGATTTTTTTTTCCATTTTTGCCGAAAAAACTTTCCATAGTGGAAGAAAATTGCTTGGAAAATCCGGCAAACCATTTTCTGAGTCATGAAAAATTAAGAAAAATTTATTTTATTATTTATTATCATAAGTTTACTCGTAAAATTTTTAAAATGGGTTTTTTTGTTTTTGAGGAATGCTCGAAAAACTATGGATTTGTCACTCGTTTTCAAACAAAATAAGTTTCCAAAACTGTCAGCGCTTGTAAACTAATAGATTCCGAATCACGGCCGTGGCCAGTACGCCAGTCGGGTACTTACCGACAACCCGGGTAATGAGTGCACTTGTGAACGATCTTTTCGACGTGCTTTCGAACTAGTTGAGTTGAGTTTCTGGGAAAGCTTCCGGAACAAATCGAAAATCTCCTCATTAGCTTTCAAGCAGCGTTCAGAAGCTTTGTTGGAACCCCGTATGAACGCAGACGCTGATGAGTTTCCTAAGTTATCCAGATACCCAAGAAGCACACAACGATCATAATTAGTTGTAGTAACTTGTCTGTTGTCTTAACTGAATGGCAACGTTGGCTACTAGGGTAGTATTCTGATCCGGCAGAATTTTGACTATCTACACCGATGACCAAATTCGAGATTGTCAGGATGCATTAATTTGCCTTTGCAACATGCTGCAAATCGATGCACCGTTTTATAAGAAAGAGTAATTTCTCCAACTCCGTTGCCATAGCCGGTTACTTGTTTAATTTCACTGAATTCTAAAGGACTAATTTGTTTTTCGCTGTAAATTCCGTATTGTTTTATCTGGGAATCGCCGCAATAAAAAAAAAAATACGTCAAACATGTTGAACGGCACAGCCTACTCCCCATAGTAACAAGAGACTAAATCAGCAAATCAGACTAAATTCAGACTAAAAGTTTTTGTGCACAAAAGCAGATACGCCATTATCAAATGTTGGCGTTGAATTTGTTATTTGTGAGTGGGTGGACTTCGAGGTGATGAGATCGAGTAGGAACATGCATCAAAACATCCCAAACAATAAACAACAAGTAAAGATACACACTTAACCCGTAACGCTGGTAGATCACCTTTTCATGGTGCGTTACGGGGTATCAGATCTACCACCGAACCCTAGTCCGAATTAATTCAAACTAGGGAACATATTTGTTATTTGTAGTCAAAGGAACATATTTTAGTCCTTATTACATTTTATGTCTTATGAAAAGTGACAATACTCGTTTTGCAATTGTGCGAGGATGAGCTTAGAATAAGTAAAACATGGTTAGTCTTCATGTATGTGAATTCTCATTGTCTATTTGATGTTCTATAGTTTGAATTGGTTATGACTAGGGTTCTGATGCATGGTCAGTATCGGAGTCATAGTTTGTTTTCTTTGCAATGAATCTGATTTTGACTGATAAAGGGGCGCGCCTTTGAAGAGTGCTCTCACTCCTCAAAGGGTTTAAATAGCGGAAACTTTCAATAAAATTTGATAGGGATAGGGAAAAATAAATGGAGCAGCGATTCACCTTAACACCTTAACTTAATAAACCACGTAGACTTTTCTGGGGAGGGGGGTTTGACCATAGTTTGCGCTCCATACAAAATTTCAAAAAAAAGGTATGGAGAAAAGTCTACGAGTGAAGAGGAGGGGTCTGAGATTTTCAAAAATGAGTCAACGTGGTTTAAAGGTTGTACGGAATCAAATTGCACCACTTTTAAATGGCTGTAACTAATTACCCGTTGGGTATTTTCTATTGAAATTTTGGGTGGAATTAGTTCAATGTGGATTTGTTTACGCTGTGTAAATTTCACTAGCAGATGTGCAATCGTTGCGAAGATGGAGTCGGAGAACAGAAGTGGCGCTAAGAAATGTTGCACTCGTACCTCGAAAATTCGGATCTTTCTCATCGTACCATCAACGGGAAGCTGGAAATGGTACATTCTACGGTGTCTCTGTTTTGGCAAGCAATTTACTCGTGTGGAAAGCGGAGCACCCCATTCGTGACAACTGGAACGGTCAATAGGCAGGTGTACCTGAAGGAATGCCTCCAAAAGCGTTTACTTCCTTTTGAGGCCACACGATGGTCCTACGATTTTCTGGCCAGATTAGGCCTCGTGCCATTACTCGAATGAGGTTTTGGAGTGGTACAAGGCTAAGGAGGTCAATTTCGTGCAGAAATATCTCAACCCCCCGAAAGCACCGGAACTGCGACCTTTGAAAAATACCGGGCCATCATGAAGCAGGCACTTAGGAAGCATCCTAAGGAAGTGAAGTCGGAGGAAGATATGAAGAAAAACTGGAATGCCACGCAATAAAAAGTTGGTCCAAATTTTGTACAGGAACTTATGAGTAGTGTAAAGAAGAAGGTTCGTGCATTTCGATATGGAATTGAAATTGAATAAAGTAAACATGGGAAAATATTTATAACATGTTTTTTTCTACTCCCTGAATGTTTGAAGATGATTGGTGAACGGGCGAATTTTGACAAATATTTGTGTGTGTCGCAATTTGATTACATACACCTTTTATGTACAGTTCGGTCAACAGTGCTAGAAGGCAACCCAATCGATCACTCAAGCAGAATACCGTAGGTAGTACCCGTGCTCCATAGCTGTATGACAATCTGCTTTACAAAATTTAATCCAAAATTCTGTATTCTGAAGTTTATCGAAGTTCTAGGAATTAGACAATAAAACCAGAAGTTGAAAATGTGACAAAAAATGTGCCACGCAAACGTTGCAATTGTTGTTATCATATCTTGAGAAAGCCGTATGAACGAAACGGTTAATTTTTTAAGACGCATAACGTCAGATTGCAAATCACTCGCATTATTTTGTCCGAAAGTTTCAAAAGCAAAAGAATGACGTGACCAGTTTGAGTCCGAAAAACTTGTCGAAAATGCATCAAAGCAAAGTGAAACCCTAATCTTTTCCATCTCAAAAACCACTCAACATGCTCTTATGTTATGCTAACCGAAATTGCATCAGACATGCATTATGTTAAGTAGATTAACCGCAGGACCGTTAAATTATCGCAAATCTGTCGGCATGTATGAAAACAGCTCCCAAATCGCAGGCGCTACGCATTTTCGTCCATTTATTCAGACCATGAAAGTTAATCATCTTTCCGGTAGACTGCCACCGCCTTTAACTTCATTCAAATTTTTGATGGAACCCCCTATTTCTATGATCATCTTGTATGACCGCTAAATTGTGCCTTATAACCTATGATAGGGTAGCAGGTGACAGAAAACGTGCCAAAAATATCAAATTTGCAACGACGTTGATGAGTGGGTAACAAAGTATGCATAACTCAATATCACAAAAGTTCAACTCAGTGGACGCAGTGATTCTACGCCCCAACAAAAAAAAATGCATAACTCAAACAGCAGGATGGTTATACACGTTCCGTATTATGTAAAGCGCTTGGATGTGTCCAATCTATCAATACAACATAAAATGGAGCGATTTGAAATTCAAATCATGCTCCAGTACCATCAACCGAGTTGTAACGAGCGCAAGTAGCTTAATGCTATCGGAATTGTGTCTCTTTCTAATTTTCGTTTCACTTGGATAGGTTGCGATGCGATTTAGATTTTTTTTTCAATATTAAAGCCGAAAATGTTTCACCGAGAGAAAAAGTTCACCTGCAGTAAGGTTTTCATCCTACTTCCCTTATGTTATACGAGTTCCGGAATTAATTGAACTTTCTTCGTTGATCTTGCCAAGTCGACAAAAACCGGACACCCAAATTTCGTCACTTCTCACTTGTGACTAGTAACCGGCTTCGTTGACTTTGGAGCACTAAAGCATGTTTCAAGGGAAAGTTTCGGCGATGGCGTCAAAACAAAAAAACATGAACTCGAACCACGAGGGTGTCTCCGCGGCGAACAGGTTCCACTTCAAGAGGTTATTCATTTTCTCACCAAATATGATTTGTTTGTATCTTTTTATCAAGAGCTATCAAGTTGTAGGAGATCACGACCCATATGATTACAACAACGGGTTAAAATATCGCATTTCATTTCTATAGGATGTGAAAGCTAAAAATATCTCGAATGAGATATACCTTTTTAATTGCAACAAATTGTTCGACTCACATTAAGTTGTATCTCAGTAGGAATAAAGCTTCACCATTCCCACTGAAATGCAACAGTCAATGCATATTGCATCAAGGAAAATAAATGAAACAAAAGACATAACAAAAGTGTAATATAAAATTGCCAAATGGAACAAAGCGGCCGACCGACCGACCGACCAACAATAGACCAGCTGAACCATTTTCAATGCGAAATTTGTTTCAATGCAACAAATCGGCGACCTAAGAAGTGTTTGTTTGCCTTGTCTGAACGAACATGCGAGGGTACTTACTGATTTTGCACCTCTTTATGTGAAGCTCTTCGATGGGCACATTCAGGCTGGCCAGATTGATGAAAGCCACCGAGAGGCTCGCCAGGTTGGAGTTCTCACAGGTGATGAAGATGCCATCGTCCGTCCCACGGGTACAAACGCAGGGGTAAATGAGTTTCGGTCTGCAAGCAGGAAATACAGAAAGGTTAAGTTATTATATTGCACACAAGTTGTCGGCACTTTTTTTTAGCTAGAATAATCTATTTAAATAAATATAAATTAGTGCGGAATGTTGATTTTGGTGATCCTTTTTTTTTAAATTAATAACAGGCACTACGATGTTTAACTATGTTTGAAACAAGCCGCTTTTTGACAAATATGTGTTTTAGATACAATGATCTAGAAACTACTTTTTTATTTTTTTTTTATCATTTCATTATCAACATACCTTCACAAGGCCGTGAACTTTTGTTCATTATACAAATCAATGTATATTAATAATACAGCTGGCGAATTTCACGCCAACTCGTCTTCGTGATTGGCAGCACCCTCTCAGAATCCAATGAAACTTTGTGGGTGTGTAGACTATGTCTTTTCAAGCAACTTTGCATACTTTGTTTTTTTTTTCAAAATTTATCAAGACTGCCATTTGAAAAGGGCTTAAGTTTTGTTATCGATTTTTTTTAAATCAACATAACATAAAAAGGAACATACTTACAAAAAAGTGATGTATGAATGACTTTTAAAAAATTGTCCTAACTTTTATGAAAAAAATTGTAGAAATTGTACAACCGATTCTTGCACGCTTAAATCATTTTTTTTTTTTAATTTAAAGTCAATTTGCAAATAATGATTATCTTAGAATTGGACGATTTTTTTTAATACAGGCAATATAATTGTCTAAAAGTTCACGTTACATTACAAGATGGGCACTTTTAAGTAGAAAAAGTTTTTCTATCAACATATTTTTGATGTCAACATAACTCAAAAAGCAAGAGATTTACAAAAAAGTGATGTATGTGTGACTTTTAGAAAATTGTCTAAGCTTCTATGGAAAAAGTGTAAAAAATGTGAAATCGATACTTACACACTAAAAAAAAAATTTAAATTTAAAGTCTTAGGATTGGACGAATTTGTTTGTTAATATAGGCAATATAATTGTCTGAAAGTTCACCATACATTGCAAGATGTCTAACATAAAAATTTTCATGTCCAATTTTTACCGTGTATCGCGCCAACTCGTCTTTTAATTTGGTCCTAAAACCGCGCAGAAGCCAATTAAATTTAATAGTAATGACAATTTGGATTTTTTAAGGGTCTTTAAGTTATTGAAAAATCAAAGTTGTTATTTGGAAAAAGCTTATTTTTAAATATATTTTTAAATATTGTTCAATTCTAAGATAGTCATTTTTCGCATATTGACTTGAAATTTTTAGCGTGTAAGAATTGATTTACCATTTTTACATTTTTTTTCATAAAATTAAAGACAATTTTCTAAAAATCACCCATACATCATTTTATTGTAAGTCTGTTCATTTTTGAGTCACGTTGATTTAAAAAAAATCGATCAAAAAACTAAAGCTCTTTTCAAATGGTAGTCTAGAATTTTTTTGAAAAAAAAAGTATGCAAAGTTGCTTGAAAAGACTTAGTCTACACACCCACAAAGTTTTATTAGATTCTGAGAGGGTGCTGCCAACCACTGGATGAGTTGGCGTAAAATTCGTTAGCTTAAGAATAACGTCAAGAGGTACAATATACTAAACGATATATCGTCCACAATCCAATAAGCTTCATCCGTCATAACAGCGAGGACTTACATTCAACGCCGTAGAGAGATTGTTGTCTCTATTGATCAACACAATTTTATGTAATCTTAGGCGTGGTCTTCTTTCTTCCTTAGCGTTTCAAGCTTATTGCTTTCAAAATAAACTTGTTGCTTGTTTTCAACTTAGTGTTCTAAATGCACTTCCACCGTTATTAATTGAGAGCTTTCGATGCCAGGTACCATTTTTGCATTTGTGCGGCAAGTATAATCATACCCTATGCCCAGGGAACGAAAATTGCTCGACCAAACCGAGAATCGAACCCAACCGCAACCAGCATGGTGTTGTTCGTAGCTGCGCCTTCGCCAACTGAGCTAAGGGAGCCTTGGAGCGAGTGTTTTGTAAAGCAAAATTTCAAGAAACTGAATTAAATGACTCACGAATGTATATCTTTAATAGCATTTCGGAATAATTAAACACTTTTCTAAAACTCTATTGAAACCGTTTCTTTTAAAGCTTATTTTGAGAACTAACTGAACCGGCTGTGAGCCTTGCTACGCTTGCAACTAAATGAATAAAAATTTAATAGAAATGGCGCTTTTATGTTTTTTTAAGAAATGAGTTTTGTTTAAATATTTTTGTTCGCTAATGTGTGTAATTTCTGCAAAATCATTAGTTTCTATCATGTTTGTTCTTTTTGTGCAGAAGCATTTCATAGACTAAACATTTATCTCCAAACAACGCCGTATCTTGTCAGTTTGAATGTAACTTTTTTTTACATAACCTTAGATTAACTTCTTGTGCATAATGTAGCACTGAGGGTAACTGAATCATCCCCATTCTTGTTGATTGGAACATGCTCCTTACTCGAAAAATACACGGATTGTGTTTTAGCTGCCTGGATCATAATCGAGTTTATTCGAAAATTCAGTTTCATTTGTATTAGAGCCTCTCCTTTCGAAGAGAGGAACGGTCTCGAACCACCATAGAAACATTTCTTGCCTTCAAAAACCTCCACATGTTAAATTTGGTTCCATATGCTTGATTAGTTCTTTAGTTAAGCAGAAATTTCTGTTTCATTTGTATAGAAGCCTCCCTTTCAGACGAGGGAGGAGACTCGAACTATCATAAAAACCTTTTCCGGCCCCAAAAACCCCGGCTTATAAATTTTCATAACAGTAGGGATAATTCTCATGTTTGGTTTAAATTTCTGTGTCATTTGTATGAGAGCCCCTCCTTCCAGAGAGAGAAGGGGTCTGAAACCACTGTAGAAACATTTTTTGTCTCCAAAATCCACCACATGCCAAATTTGGTTCCATTTGCTTGATTGTTTCTCGAGTCATGCAGAAACTTGTGTTTCATTTGTATGGGAGCCCCCTCCCCCCCTTCGGCCCTTAAATCCTCTGCATGCAAATGTTTATAATAGTAGGGAAAATTCTCATGTTTGGTTTAAATTTGTGTTTTATTTGTATGAAACCCCCGTCCCCCTCGTACCAGAGAGAGCAGGGGTCTCGAACCACCGTAGAAACATTTTTTGCCTGACTGAGAAACAAGGAGAGTTTAAAATTAACCCTTCATTTGATCACTTTTAAAAAAATAAAATATAAAACATATTTTTTAAAAAGTGATCAAATGAAGTGTTAATTTTAAATTTTCATAGTTTCCCAATCACAATGGTTCTACAAATACAATCAAAAATGTTTTTTCAAATAGTTGAAAAAAAAAGTGAAAGTGATTTCTTGCCTCTAAAATCTCCACAGGCTAAATTTAGTTCCATTTGCTTCATTAATTCCTGAGTAATGCAGAAATTTCAGTTTCATTTGTAAGGTAGGCCTCCCCCCTTCTAGAGAGAGGAGGGGTCTTGAACCACCATAGAAAATTTTGTTGCCTCCAGAAAACCCCACATGCCAAATTTGATTCCATTTGCTTGATTAGCTCTTGAGTTATGCAGAAATTTCTGTTTCATTTGCATGGGAGCCTCCCCTTCTAGAAAAGGGAGGAGGTTCGAACTGTCATAAGAATCTTCTCTGGTCCCAAAACCCTTACATACAAAACTTCACTCCGATCGGTTCAGTAGTTGTCGAGACTATAAGGTAGAGACAGACAGACAGACAAGCTGTTGGAGTCGTGTCGAATAAAAGTTGGATGGTCGGTGTGCTCACTGATGGTCGTCCCTCGAGTTCCAAAGGAATTGGAGAGATGCTTGGGTTTTGGTCAGCAGGCGAGGAACAGCAAAAGTCTTGACAGATTTGATCTGTGCAAGAAATGCGGGGAGAAGGGTAATTTTGCAAGAGACTGCACAACGCAACCGAAATGCATGCTTTGCAAAAAGGAGAACGGAAACGACCACATGACTGGGGGTTTCAGTATATAAACAGACGACAGCAGGTCGGCAGTAATGGAGGTATTAAAGCAAATAAACCACAATCACTACGACATAGCACAGCAACTGTTGTGGCAGTCAACAACAGAAACAAAATGTTACATCGCAATCATTGCGGAACCGTATCGTGTTCCTCCCGATAACGGAAAAAGGGATGCAGATAGAGCGGCGATGACTGCAGTACAGGTAATGGGTAGATTCCCTATCCAGGAGGTGGTGTCCAGTTCATGCGAAGGGTTCGTGATGGTCAAGATCAACGACATTTTTGTATTCAGCTGCTATGCACCCCCAAGGTGGCTCTGGCAAACCTGGAAGTTTCACTATCAAACGTAGGTTCCACCAGCACTTTTTGCAGCGACCGTCGTGAATTCGTCATCGATGTTACCTTCTGTAGTCCGTCGCTGATGACGAAGATAAACTGGAGAGTGTGTGAGGAGTATACCCATAGCGACCATCTGGCGATCCGGTACTGCATCGGCCAGCGAAATACTGTCGCATTACGAAGGACAAATAGTAGCGAGCGGAAGCGGAAGACAAAGGTCTTCGACAAGGAACTCTTTGTTGAGGCACTCCGGTTTGACAACGAACTCTCGAACCAAAATGCGGACCAGCTGATGAATACGTTAGTAAGGGCATGCGATTTAACCATGCCAAGGAAACTGGAGACGAGGAACAAGCGGCGCCCAGCTTACTGGTGCAATGAGCAACTCATCATCCTTCGCGCTAGTTGTCTCAGAGCCAGAAGACGTGTCCAGAGAGCGAAAAACCGCAACAGCCAGAGAGGTACATAGGATGGTGTTCCGAGCGGCCAGTACCGAATTAAAACGAGAGATAAGACTGAGCAAGACAAGCTGCTCCAAGGAGCGGTGCCAAGCCACTGATGTTAACCCCTGGGGCAACGCGTACCGTATTGTTATGGCGAAGATCAAAGGCCAAGCAATGGCTTCAGAGCTATATTCAGCAAAACTGGAGATTATCGTAGATGGACTCTTCCCGACGCACGAGCCAACGACGTGGCCACGTTCACCTTACAGCGAGGAAATAAGAAGTAAGGGCATGCAAGTCTCGAACGACGTGCTCGTGGCAGTTGCGAAAGGGATTAAGGTGACCACGGCACCCGGACCGGATGGAATCCCTAACGTAGCTCTGAAAGTGGCGATTCAGGCATTCCCAGAAATGTTCAGGAATGTGCTACAAAAATGTCTAGAGGAAGGCCATTTCCCGGAAAATACAGAAATGAGCGTGGAAAATATTGAAATTAGTGTTGCTGCCGAGGTCAAGAGCCTCCGGGGGATCCAGCATCGTATAGACCAATATGCCTGTTGGATACGCTCGGAAAACTCCAGGAGAGGATCTTCCTCAACAGGACGACGAAATCTATCGAGAGCGAGCACGGGCTATTGAGGATACAATTCGGTTTCCGGAAAGGGAAGTCTACGGTGGATGCCATTCGGACAGTGGTCAAGATAGCCGTAAAGGTGTCCTAACTGAAGTGGAGAGGCGATCAATATTGCGATGTTGTAACGTTCAACGTTAAGAACGCCTTCAATAGTGCCAGCTGGAGGCTATTAACGAGTCGCTGCACAGAATGAGGTCCCGATTACCTGTGCAGAATTCTGAAGAGTTACTTTCAGAACCGGGTGCTGATCTACGAGACCTCCGTGGGGCGAAAATCGGTGAACATCACGGCGGGAGTTCCACAAGGTTCCATCCTTGGCCCAACACTTTGGAACGGGATGTACAACGGTGTGCTGACGCTGAAGCTTCCCAAAGGCGTAGTGATCGTTGGCTTTGCAGATGACATCGTATTATCAGTGAAAGGCGAAACACTGGAAGAAGTGGAAATGCTGGCGACCGAAGCAATTGGCATAATTGAAAACATGATGCCGGGAACGAAGCTGCAGATAGCCCATCACAAAACGGAGGTGCTAATCGTCAACAACTGCAAAGCGGTACAACGTCATCGGAGGGCTTGCCATAGCCTCGAAGCGCGTGCTGAAGTATTTGGGGTTGATGATCGACGACCGGCTAAATTTCAACAGCCACGTAGATTATACCTGTGGGAAGGCGGCGGAGGCCATCAATGCGGTAGCCAGAATCATGCCGAATAGCTACGGACCTAGAAGTTGTAAGCGGCGTCTACTGGCTAGTGTATCATCATCGACACTAAGATACGGAGGTCCAGCCTGGGTTGCAGCGCTGGAAATCATGCAATATCGGGCGAAGTTTAACAGTACGGGCTCATGGCCATGCGCGTCGTGAGTGCGTACCGAACTATTTCATCGGAAGCAGTATACGTCATTACCGGACTGATCCCGATTGACATCACTCTAGCGGAGGACTGTGAAAGCTGTTAAGAGCGGAGTCGATGGCTTAATGGCAACAAAAATGGGACACGGGGGTGAACGGTCGATGGACCCACCTGCTCATACCGGATTTGTCAATCTGGATGAAAAGGAAACACGATGAGGTAAATTTCTACTTTACGCAGTTTCTGTCTGGCCATTGTTTGCAACGATTCGGACACGCAGCGTCATCCTTTTGTCCGGAGTGCGCAGATGTCGAAGAGACGCGGAGCAAGTGGTCTTTGACTGCCCACGATTTGGACCGTGCGGAGCAAGATGCTTGCCATCAGTGGGGCAGATACCAGCCCAGCTAACGTCGTCTATAGAATTTGTCGTGACGAAAGAGTTAGGAATGCGATCAACGGAGCCATACACGCAAACATGTCGGCTCTAGCAATCAAAAGCAGTGGTTGAGTGGAGTAGCGGGTTGTCGATCTCGGGTGATGTTGTATGGTAGTTTCGCAGTCGGGATTACTCGAGTCGATTGCGTCTCCCCATGTGCCCCCATACTGGCATGGAATCCTATATCGCATCCAAATTTAATTATATATACTATCAAATATACTATACTAACAATATAAGTCACTTCGTCTTTTTTCAGGCGACCCTTTTTTGCGATTGTGACGCCATTCGTGAGAAACGTGGCAACTACTAGGCTCTTAATACACACGCTAAATCTAAGCTATCCAGCTTTTGTTATGCCTAGCGTAATATTCCAAAAGTACTCAACAGACAAATTGAAACGAATCACAAATTGTGAAACTAAGGTCCTTACCAAGGAAACGATTTCCAAACAACTCGCCGCAAGTCCGATTTGTTGCCAGCTTTCACACTGATTTTTTTAATTACATATTTTACTTTTGTTCATATATCCACAAACTCTACCTGTGGACAAAATTTCATAAACATTGGAAAACCATCCTATTTTGTACGATAAAAAAAATCCCAATTAACTAGTCTGAAGGAATATTCAACATTAATGAGCAAGACGTTTATTGAAGAAATCACGATTGCAGCTTTTATTCTACTTCTATTGAACTTTCGTCCAATTCCATGCAATTGCTTGAGGAGACGCCACTCCCATCTTACACTTTTATAACTATAAACTACGCATTTTCGAGTAAGACAAAAAAAAACAAAACAAAAAAAAATTAAGATCCATACAATAAAGAGACATTTTTTGATCATCACATTATTGACTATGGTGCTGGTTACTAGGACTATTCTGACACTAAAGTAAATGTTGAATCAACTATTTTGAATGACCATTTTGACCATGATTAGAGTTGGTTGAAAATCATTATTTTGCCCTAGTCATCTTAATCCCCGAGGATGGTAAAATTGACTATCAAACTTTTCTCTGTGTGAGCAAACAATACTCATAAAAAGAGTGTTTTGGTTTCACTGTGAATACACGGTAGAATAAATTAATCAAATTGAAAAGTAAAATATATTTTAATTACCTTTTTATCACCAGGTGGTTCTGTTGGCAGCGCTAAACGAGTCGCCTAGCATTTATATGTGGAAAAAGGAAGTGCCTTATATTGTTAATATAGTATATTTGATTATATTCAAATGTGTTTCCTTCATAGCGATAATACTCCTCCTTGTCCGACGTTAATCAATTTTGTACCTAGCAGCTACCTTGACCAAAATTAACAAACCACATACTTACCTTTAAAGCATACGTTAGATACTTTTAAGCAAAAAATGTGCGAGCACATAGTTTGTCAAACATTACTCAAAAATAAAAAAAAAACATCGCCAAAATCTTACCAATAATAATAGCTTATGAATTAATAAACAAGAAAATATTTATTTTTATTTTTATATGACCATTCCGTTTTTCCGGCTTTTCCAAGCAATTTTCATTCACTGTGGAAAATGTTGTAGAAAAACTGGCAACCCTTATTTTTTAATATTGTTTTTTGTTCATATATCCATGAACATTACGCGTGGACAAAGTTTTGTAACAATCTGAGACCCTTCGGCCCAAACCTGTACGAAATTAAAATACGCATTTTTGTATGAAAACGAGTGACAGGTGACAGGCCCATACTTTTCGAACATTACTCAAAAACAAAAACAAAAGCCCATCGTCAAAATTTCATTAATGTAAGCTGAAGAATTAAGAAACAAGAAAAAAAAATTTCAAATTATTCATGACTCAGAATATTGGTTTTTTCCGCTTTTCAAAAAAAAAATCCTTCCATGTAGAAAGTTTTGTAGGAATTTGTTTTATTTTAATTTCAAATTTTTTGATAAAATTTCATTATAATTTGGAGAAAATAAAATGGTTCTACGATGAATCATTTTTAGGTTATGAATTTCCGAAGTTAGTGATGTTCGGGAAAATCGGAAACCTTCAATTAACGTGTACCAGGAAAACTGGCAACCCTGAATATTTTAATATTTTGTTTTGTTCATATATTCATGAACCCTACGCGTGGACCAAGTTTCGTAACAATCTAAGACCCTTCGGCCCAATATGTACGATAATAAAAAAAAAATCTCCCTAAGCGAAAAATGATGAGTGGTATTAAGCGATAGTTCCGAGAATTGTTTCGAAAAGATGATGAATAATTTTTCGTTGTTTGTTCTTTGAAACTCAATCAATTTCTAGCAGATTGAATCGTTAATCGCTTTTGTATGTTCTTTTTTGGTGAAGAAATCTCATTTCTACGACCAAATACTAAGAGGATAAATCTTTAAACCTTTCTTCCACGTCTTCGAAAATGAATATCAATGACTACATCGAGGTGCTAAAAACACATCTTCTACCATTCAAGTACAGTGTCTTACGCAAAAAGGCGATTTTTCAGCAAATCATGCATGTGCACATCAAAATTAACGTCGAGATGAAAACAAACATAAAGTGGTTTTAAATCAAATAGACAGCAAAAATAAATAAAAATATTGAAAAAAGCACATTTTTTGGCAAGCACTAATTGTTATAAAATATTGCTCGCAAGGAAAACTTCATAAAATATTCGAATCAATCTTATAAATCTTAAGAAAAAAGGCTCGAGTTCTTCTAAATCATAGGTGGTCTTAATCTAAGAAAGAAGTGCGACGGTTTCTATAGTGCAAAATTATTTATAATTTAAACATCAGGATATACTCACTTTTCCGGACACGTGTACTTTGGCCCTGGTGGGATGTACTCTGCACTCGTAATCTGCAGCACGCTTAGAAAGATAACGATCGCAGCCCACAACAAACCATTGGTTTGCCGTCTGAGCAGCATCATCGTTAACGCGCGCGTTGTAGTTGGTGTTGTCTCTCCCGCCGTCGATGGAACAACAACTTCCTGTAGTTATGTTTTCACTCTCGTTGTTTCACTTTTCAATCGTATCTCCACCGTATAATAGCACCAATTTGCACATTGATAAATACGTCTTAGGCGTTGCTTGTCCTATAGCTGCACATGGAACAACAACCGGTCGACGTCGTCGTCGTCGTCGATGTCAGTCATGCAGTAAATCGGTGTGGTGACCTTCAAGATCATGCTCACAGCAGCAACGGCATCGATGGGGAACGCCTCCCTTCCATGCGTCGGTGGCTAGTATACAGCGTTTGTTCTCTTCCTAGTTGTACATAGCAAGTACATTAATATTACACCATTCACTTTTCCAAAGGCACACGGAGAAGGCAACACAGAGCTAAAAATCTTAAGCTCTCCGGTGTCTATTATTCGATGGATAATAATAGTGGCCCGACGTAATTCGTGCTTAGTTCCGTACAGAATTGAATGAAACTGAAAGTAACAAACGCCAATAATACCAAAAGCCAAGAGCAGAGGAGTGGTGATCATTCACGGTTAGGAGGAGAAGGGTAAGTTGGATGCTGATCGCTGGACGGCTTTATTATATTGTTGTATGGGAAGGCATAGAGAGCTGAAATATGGTAGGTTCTTGAAGTATGAATTGAAGGATTTTGTTTTGAGGTTGAAAAATTTTCCCCTCGACGAAAAAGAAATATTACTATCTTTAGCAAGAATTGATAGCCTTCAAACTTTTTCTTGGGAAAGTTGATGAGAAGTAATTTCTTAAAATCACAATTTGTTGTATTCTTTTTATTTATTAACCACCCAGTGTAAAAATATTAAGCAAGCGAAAGGCACCAAAGGCTCAACTCCTATAGCTATACTACCGAGGGCGTTCACTTTGCTTATTTAACGATCATGTACCAGGGCGTGTAACATTTCATTGCACACCACTTCGAACAAAGTACAACATTACAATTCCGGCGCTTTCCTCGCCGCACATGTCTATTTCTGTTCGTATATTGTAGCATTCCGTTTCGAAATAACCCATTTGCTCAATGGGTCGACTAAAATGCACAAAGTGACTGAATTGTTCAGTAATAAAAAAATTAAATATATCAAGTGAAAAGACGAAGTAAAAATCTATGTTCAATTTAAAAACAACACCTTCAAAATTAATCGAGCGATACTTCGCCGGCTATTTATCAAAAAGTGCATAAATTTCAAGCACCAAAGTAACACACGACTCCAAAACAAGGGTTCAATAGCACACTACTGTCGCCTAGTAACGGACGCTAAATACAATCCTACATCAAGGTTCGTCGCCACTGACATTTAAGTCTCCCGCTCTTCCGCACGCGCTTGTGCGGCACCAATCGATCACCACGTTCATTTCACATCTACGCTTAGTAACCATTCCACTGCACAAACTTGGCGGCAGCGACAGCAGCAGCATCGAAAACGAGCAGAGAAATTATTATTTAGATCGGCCTTTCCACTTTTTTTCCCATTGGTACCGAAGTTTTCTTCATTGTCACTAATTATTCATTTGTGATCACATTTTCCTCTGCGCACTCTCGTGTACTCAATGGAACGATCGTCACGGCGCGCACAGTACTCTCGTGTGGATTTAGCATAATTTTTCAGTTTTGCTTATCTTCTTAACTTTGTACACACTTTTAATCAATTCAACCGAAACACTCTCTTGGGGAAAACGGTCGAAAATAGAAGCGAGAGGAAGGTGTATATCTTGTTACAAGAAAACAAAACCGGAGTGGAGATCTCGCACATACTTACGATATTATTGTATCGTATGTGCCATTTTTCGCTCATGGTCTAATTTCTAAACGTTCGTGGACAGTCCAAATTCAGATTCGATTTGCCACACATTCACAATGGAGAACCTAAATTTGAATCATTGTGCAACCATTGGTAATCGTCAAAGGCGTGCAATGTAAATTGGGGTGGAAGGTTCGCTGCTGATCTACTCGGACAAATCACCCACCTACGAGTAGCAATTACCACACACACCAACACTAAACGGCCCAAAAGATCACGCGCAGCGCAGACAAACAAGATCGACCAAACTCGACGAATGTGAAAGTATGACTGGGCGCCGATGGCGCAGTCCATTCCAAAGCAGTCTCTTTCAGCATATTTCATTCCGCCATCGAGGTTGATGTGGTCTTGGTATTTTAGGTTGTCTTGGTATTTTTCTTATGCGAACTACTACTTCAGCACCTTCTCGTTTTGAAGCCACTTAGTTTGTGATCGTTTTGTGCATTTTCTTCGCCATGCCTCCGGTGTGTTATGAAAGTTGGGAGCAAAGAGAAGGAAATCAAATCAATGTTTTGTTGGTGCATAGGTTGTGTGATGGTATGTTGTCCTGACTGGAGGGTTAAATAAAACAGAAGCTGCTTCTAGATCAACTTTGAGCCACCCAAGGGGTCGAATTTCCTTATCATGTGATCAGATCCCTTCATTTTTCATTCATTTTTTATTTTTCTTTACTCAGCGAAATAAACTTTCGATACTTACCAGATTGCATTAAGATTATTTGCCACAAGAAATCCGTATGAACTTCATTAATTTGTCTTATGAAATATAATGATGTTGTAAAAAATAAAATTTGGAACATCCTGGATTCGAACCTTGAGCCACAGACAAACAGACAGACCACTTACGGGTTCTTCGACGATCACGCATGTAACGGTCATTCAAATGTTTCTTAGTTGGTAGTATCGCCACAGGTAGCACGCATAGTCGATTCCCTTATGTTTGACGTTAGCACACTACCGCCATCTGTTCAGCTGTATCACCCATCACAGTGTGCTCAACAGATGACGCTAGTATTTTAGTGACGATAATTTTTAGTGGAAAATGATCAATGTGTTATGTCTGTTTGTCTGTGCTTGAACGTTGAGGTTATGGGTCCAGTGACTTAACCACTAGTATACATCAACACAGGCAAGCTTAAAGGCGTACAAGAACATCGTCGTGTAATACAAAATCCTTTTATAAGTCAGCCTTATGAAATTCAAAAACATCATTTAAAGACTATATTCGATGAAATTTGGACACACAAAATAGGTCACCAAAACTTTCCTTGAGCCCGATTCTTTTCATACTTTCTGGAAATAAAGTACTACTATATGGTTAAGTTTTGACATCATTGGTTCATTGAACCTCTTCTCCCAACCCAAATGCCCGCACCTTTGCCTTGACCCCTTTCATCAAATTTTGGGCAATGATAGGACCGACTTGCTTACTTACTTTTAACCACACTTTCTTTAGTTCAAGTTCATTTTCTATCAGTTTTGGAGTTTTAACGAGCTTTGCCTTCATGATTGCCCAAAATTTTTCAATTGGGCAAAGTTCCGGAGTGTTTGGAGGGTTGACGTCTTTTGGTACAAAAACTACATTATTATCTTTGTACCAGTCTAAGACGGGCCGGGCATAGTGGCAAGATGCCAAATCCGGCCAAAACAGTGTCGGGCCATCGTGAGATCTCAAGAAGGGCAGAAGTCGTTTTTGGAGGCATTCGTCCTTGTAGATTTGTCCGTTGACGGTCCCAGAGGTGATGAAGGGCTGACTCAGTTTGCCACATCCGCAGATCGCTTGCCTGACAAGGAATTTTTTGGCGAATTTCGACAGTTTCTTCTTCCGTACACTCTCCGGAACGGCCAACTTAGAGGTGGCGACGTAGTGTTCCTGTCCTGGCATTTGTTTGGTGTCGGCTTTAATGTAGGTCTCATCGTCCATCACAATGCAGAACGGTTTTGTGAGCCACTCCCTGTACAGTTTTCTTGCACGAGTTTTGGCCACCGAGTTCTGTTTATCGCTCCGGTTCGGTGCCTTCTGGACCTTGTACACATGTAATTCAGAACGTTTCATTGTTTTCTGCACAAAACAAACTGAAACTTTCGCCTTTTTCGCAACATCCCTGATCGAAATGTTGGGATAACGCTTAAATTGGTTCAATACCAGCCTTCTCCGGATTTGATGTGCCACGTTTTTGCCACTACCATTTTTCCGCTTGGTTGTCTTACGGTCCTTGAACGTTTTGATCACATGAGATACGGTTGAATGTGCGATTCCGAGCTGTTTTCCGATCCATCGATGAGAAGCGTTTGGGTTTTCGAAGTGAGTGCCCAAAATTTGTTGGCGCACTATTTCTTCATTCGAAGCCATCACTGAAATCACTCGTCCGATTTTCACGAAACTCATTACACAATTGACACAACACAATGAAATACATTCAGTTAAAATTTCAATAATTATTACCCTCACGCTAAAAAGTTACGAACAATTGCGTGTGTCCAAATTTCATCGAATACAGTCTTTAACCTAACGTCCGTGCTCCTTCACAATATTTTCTATTGTGATGCGTCCAACTCAATGGGTAAATTTAATTGTAGCTGAGTTTGACAGAAGGGGGACTTGGAGTAAAGCACACGCACCCACTGGTTGACACTAAATATTGGCCAACGTGCTTTCGCACATTTGTTTGAGGATTTGTTAAGCGACACAAATTTCCAAATCCAAAGTTCGGATGCCGTGCTGCATCAGTGTCCGGTCTTTTTGTTCATGAATTTGGAAACTTTTTAAATGCTGCTATGAGCTTGTAAATTTATCATATAAGCGTTAAATCTGAGAGGGTTGATTCATCGATTTCTATAACGATTTTTCCAAGTTGTAACATTCCGCCCACTTGCAAGTTAGGCGGTGGTAATTTCTTTCGTGATTTGGAATCGGTGGATTGTGAATTTCTAGTCAGTTTATTACAGGATACGGAGGGGTGGCTTAGAGAAACATACATTGAGAGTAGCTGAGCGAAAGAGATAAAAAGATATGAGCTTTCAGATGATTTGTATATATTTGAATCCCTAAATATTAATGAAGCTGTTGGTTGTTTCACTCGCATCATGCATACCATTATCGCTGCTCCGGTCCCTCTGCGGAGACCTAACCATAAGCCGGCTTGGGGAAATGCACGCCTGCGACATTTAAAGCGTAAGAGATCGAGAGCACTTCAAAAATACTGTAGAATTCGTTGCCCTATAACGAGCTTATAAAGACTGGACTCGGAAAAATGAGACACACAAAAATGATCACCAAAAATTCATTTTAAATCGAATACTTCTCCAATTTTCAGGGATTAAATAACTATACATAAGCTATGTTTTGCAAAATTTATTTATTGAATTTCCTCCCCCAAGATGAATTGTCGAACATTTCTCTTAACACTGCTCATGAGATCTTGGGCGAGGCTTTGTCCATCTTCCTTACACAATTTCTCCCAGTTTTTCTTCAAAGCTTCATCGAAAACGCCCTTCGCTTCGTATCAATCCATTACAGGCTTGGCGTAATGGCACGAAGCGAGATCCGGCTAGAACAGCGTGGGACCACGGTGAGAGCGAAGGAAGAGCTGCAAGCGCTTCTGCAAGCATTCCTTTCGATGAATCTGCCCGTTTACGGTGCCGGTTGTAAAGAACGGCTTGCTGTACCGTCCGCACTCGCAGATCCTTGCCCAACAGGTACTTCTTCGCGAATTTGTCCATCTTTCTCTTCCGAAACTTTTCCGGAACCTCCATGCGGGACGTACCGACAAAAAAACTCGAGGCCGGGGATTTGTTTTGTATCCGCCTTGATATATGTCTCGTCGTCCATGACGAGACAGCCTGGCTTGACCAGCCACTCACGGTACAGCTTCCGTGCACGCAATTTGGCCACCGTGTTTTGCTTGTCAGTCCGGTTTGGTGTCTTCTTGACCTTAAAAACACGTAGCCCAGCCCACTTCATGGTCTTCTGGAAGAACCACTTTGACGGATGGACCTTTTTGGCCACGTCTCGGGTGGAAAGGTTCGGGTTATACTTAAAGTACTGCCTTATCTTCCGCACCTTCTCTGGGTATTCCGTTTTCGGTTTTCGGCCGCTTCCAGCGCGCCGCTCGATGATCTTTGTCTCCTGGAACATATTCACAACGCGGGACACGGTGGAACGGTGGATTCCAAGCCTTTTGCCGATCCGTCTGTGCGACTGACCAGGATTATCGATCACCGCGCCCAAGATTTGCTGGTGTAGCTCTTCTTGTTTCGAATGCATCTTGAAAACTACTTGACAGATCGCGATAAAATTTTACACACATAAACAGTACTACCCAAAATTTTATTAATTTTTACCCACGCGATAAAAAGTTACACCCAATACAAAGTGTCGCATTTTTTCCGAGTCCACATGGCATTAAACATTAATTTTCTTTGAACATTTTATGAGACTAAAAAAAATGTTTGTTGTTTTGTCAAGATCACCCGATCAGTAGTCCAATCAGGCCAGATCTTTTGAAAAGATTTGAAATCTTTTAAAGATTTTAAATTGTTCAGATTGACCGAGATTGTCTCTGTTGGCAGAATCAACAATCAATAGTAAACTAGCTATTTACAATTGGCTTATGACACTTTTCTAAAGCACATTCGTTCCCCACTAGCTATGGGTGATCCTTGAGCTTTAAATGATGACTTTTCCATCTGTCAATTCATGTTTCATGACATTAATAGCATCAATCAATACGAAACTTGCGATTTAAAATTGGCGCACAGCCTTAGAGTACACCTTGCACCTTGCAAAACATTCTTGCGCCTTTCTGTACTAGAATTTGGTTTTTGTTATAATTTACTGTGTTATTTTATATATAGGAAAGGCTTGTAAGATGGAACACGATCCGTTTTTTGCTCGTAACTTGTATAGTTTTTATTTTTTCGCGGATCCAAAAACATATTTCGAAAGAAGAACTAAAAGGCTCCAACTTTGCCTAAGAATTTGACAATTTATAGTCATAAAAAAAAAGTTATGGCCTATTTTCGAAATACATCGAAAATTGCAATTTAAAAAATGGCTTGTAAGATGGAACACGATTCGTTTTTTGCTCGTAACATGTATAATTTTTATTTTTTCGATGATCTTTCGAAAGAGGAGCTAAAAGGCTCCAAGTTTGCCCACGGTACTGATTATTTATAGTTATCAAAAAAAAGTTACGGCCTTTTATCAAAATCCATCGAAAATTGCAATTTCAAAAAATGTATTGTTATATTGCAATTTATTGTTGATTCCATGGCATTTCCAAACATAAAAAATATCATTCATATGTTTTAAAACGAAAAAAATGTGTTCCATCTTACAAGCCTAACAGTGTTCCATCTTACAAACATGACACATAAACACATAAACACAAAACATCAAAATCTTGTTTCACTTTACGATTTGTTTGGAAATGCGTTTGGATCATAAAAATACACCAAAAATGCTAGCCAACACAAATGTTAACCTTTTGATATCGATGGGAAAGTTTCACTTATTAAGCACAAGGAATAATTGCTATTTTAATTATGCCAACACTTTCGAACATTTAACCCTGGAAGATCTAAACCGAATGAGTGTATTCACTCCAAAAACAAATGAACATTGAAGAATAGTGAAAAAATGAGGTTAACAATTGTCAGCGCGATTGTGTTGTCGCTGTGAATGTCAAAAGTGGCGCTGTTCCATCTTACAAGCCTTTCCTCTAATATTTGAGGGGTTCTTTGTTGTGATTTGTTTTTAGGGGTGATTCATTAAGCTTGAGACAGAGTTTGGGTTGGATGTGCTGGTACTTACTGAGCCAAAAACTATACTAATTTTCTTCATTTTCTCCAATCATCCTGCCACTGGTCTAAGTTCAAAATTAACCGATTCCTAAACTTTTATTTCTAGCTTCTTATAGACCAGTCCCTGAAAGAAAGGACACCTTCAGTTCGTTAAAAAAATGTGTATTTTATTTATGTCGACTTTTATTCTTGCATAGTCTCTCAACATTTTTTTTCAACAGTTTATGTATTTATGTATTTATGTAGTAATTATGTATAAGCAAGCACTATAGCTGTTCTTCATAAGGTTCAGCGCATATTGATTAGCAACTAAGGTTTGCATTAAAAATATGGACTTTTTCGGATGGTGATTAAAAAGGTTAAGACAGATTATTGCAAAGGGTAAGTCGCTTAGAACAATATGCCAGCCACGATGTTTTGCTCACTAGACGAAGTTTCATAACCGCGGCACATCGATTTTCAATCCATACCACATGTGTGGCACACTGCGGAACACTTTTGACAGTTGATCTTATAGAAATAAGAAACCAGCAACCTTGTCAATATGTGTTGCCTGGTTGCTAGGCTCGGTAGAAAATAACAATTTGGGCTTTCAACACATCGACACCTTCGGAACATTCCCAGAACAATGCAACGCTTGTAAACACACTCAAAAAAATAGCACAGGAGAAAAGTGTGCTGAGCGATCCACCCCTTGGATTATTGCTTTTGATAAATTTCCCATTGAAGTTAATTATTGAAGCTTACTTGCAAAACCATTCTACGCCCTTGCGAGCGGCCTTCCGGCAGTTAACCGGAACATTCACCATGGCGTACGAAAACATGACAAAAATTGTTGGAGTAGATCTTTCGCTTCCGAGTTGGCCCAGAAATTCTCGATGGGACGCAGCTGAGGGTGACGTTGAGCGGGCACGCCGACTTCGGTACCACATCGATATTCAGCCGCTCCATCTCCTCCAACGATCGCTTTGAGAGTGGTGGGCCGACGCCAGATCCGGCCAAAAAACCGCGTCTTCGCCCTTTGTGGTATTTCTCGATTGACGACGCAACTTCCGGCGGGCCTTTCGTACTATAAATTTCCCCGTTCATGGACAGTCCGGTGCGAAAGAAGAGCGGCTTGACATCCCTTCTCGCTGATTATTAGCCACAGCAGCACGTTCTTGGGGAACTTGGTAGAGAGGTCTCGTCGTCACCACCGCCACGTCGCGATTCGCTGGGAAAATCGAGTTGACCATCTTATTCAAGCGCTGCCGCTACGTCATTGCCTGTAGCTCCGAAACCAGTGGACGCGACTTCCGCTTCTTAACATGTATGTTCATGTTCATGTTCCCGGCCAAGCGCACGCATCGATGTAGCCACTTTTCCCTCGGTCTTCCTCTTCAGCATCCTTGGAGCTTCTTGTCGCTCAGTCCCGGCCATGGTTAATGTAGCAAACTAAGCGACGAAATGGGGAGACGGTCCCACCTTCAATTCAGAAGCCTGCTGGTACACTGGAACGAACTTTCTGAGGGAAACGGTTAAAACCTGGCGTACAAAGCCAACAGAGCAGTTTACTACGGAGGTGGTTCTCCGTAAAGTTTTTCTTTATCACCAGACCATGGCGCAGCTATCAATAAACGTGGAATGGTTTTCCAGATGGTCGAGGCTCCACCGTGCAGCTGGGTACGTGGTCAGAGCGATCCGAAGATTCCTAGTAATCAAGTTGGAGGGTCCCTTGACGAAAGAAGAGTTTAACAGACGCAGATGCAGGAATACGCGGACGAGCACGCAACACTCACCTACAGCAAAAAACACCCTGAAAATGAACCGAAGCAGATCAATAGAAGGAGTGCACGGACGACGATGGAGTTCTTCGGATGAATAGCCGAATCGTGACTGCACCAATGGTGACTGAAGACGCGAGGTTTCCAATTTTCCTCCCCAAAGGTCAGCGAGTGACGGAATCGCTTGTAGGTAGCTATCACGTTCGTTATCTTCATGGAAACCATGAAACAGTGGTCAACGAGCTAAGACAGCGGTTCAGGATTCCTCAACTACGCGTGGTAGTTACAAGAGTGGCTAAGCAATGACAGCACTGTCGGGACAGCACTGTCAATCCAAAAGTCGGACCAACGGCCACCGATCATGGCCCACTTCCAGCAATTCGACGAACTGCTTTCGTACGGCAGTTCACACACACTGGAGTGGACCTATTTCGTCAAGCAAGGTCGTAGCTTAGTTAAGTGTTGGGTGCGCTCTTCACGTGCCTGTCAATCAGAGCAGTGCATCTCGAGGTTGTTCACAGCTTGTCTACCCAGTCTTGTGTAATAGCCATCAGGCGATTTGTGGCGCACAGAGGATCACCTGCGACGTTTTGTTCCGACAACGGGCCTAATTTCGTTGGAGCAAACAATCTGCTACAACAACAGCTAATGCTAATGTAATGTACAATCACTGTGCAATAACCTTCACTAATTCGGAAACGAAGTGGATATTCATATCACTACTAGCGCCCCACATGGGAGGCCCATCGGAGCGCATGGTAAGATCTGTGAAAACAGCCATGGCGGCGTTCGCAGACCATCCACACCATCCAAGCGACGAGGTCCTGGAGACCGTAGTGCTCGAAGCTGAATCGGTTATTAATTCGAGACCGCTTACGTACATTCCTGTAGATCACGAAGAACAGGAAGCACTTACGCCAAATCACTTCCTGCTATTAGGAACGAAAGGCATAAATAAACCTCTTCGAAACATGGCAAACGATGTTACTATTTTTAGGGATAGTTGGAAACTGGCACAGCACCTGGTCGATACGTTTTGGAGTCGTTGGTTCCGGGAATATCTGCCAACATTGGCACGACGCACCAAATGGTTCCAGCCGGTAAAACCGTTGAAACCCGGTCATCTGGTGGTGGTAGTCGACAACGGTAAACGGAATGGTTGGATTCGCGGCCGGATCATTGATGTCATGAAGGCAAAGGACGGACAAATTCGACGCGCCGTGATATACACACATCGAAAGGAACGATCAGCATCCCCTCCGCCAAGCTGGCACGGTTGGATGTTTGGGATAGGTCAGGCGAAGCGGAAGCGTCAGGTGAGCCGGAACTACTCGGGCAGGGGGATGTTAGCGAACCCACTGTGCAGTCGTCACCGGATTTATTGTGAGTCCCGGTTATGCCGCTGAGTGGAATCGGTACGCAGCATGACAGCTGACTTATAAGAGGCATAGATGTCAACTTTAGAAGGAAATAGAAGAGGATAAAAGGAAGAAATAGTAAATAGTCTAGCTATTTCAGGGTAATTAGAGGCCCCCGAATTTCAGGGAAATTAGAGGCCCAAGTAGCACACTACGATCATAATTAGTTGCAGCAACTTGATTATGACTAACAAAAGCACATTTATGTTTCCTAAACTTAATGGCAACATGTGTGCTACTAGGGAGGAATTCATGTGCTTAGGTACAACTATCACGTTTTCCGATTTGTACCACTCCATGCCCAAGTAACATTTTCAAAACTATCCAGCTTTATTAAGTTTTATTCAAGTTCTCTGAAAGCCACTAGAAATCAATTGGTTTTATTATGGCAGTGAAAGCTGCCAACAGCTTCCAAATTTTAGTCAGGTTTATGAGAACCTACACTGCTACTTTACATCAATCTTAAAACCTTGTCTTCTAAAGTTCCTTTTACTCCTATCAAAGGTTTAATGTTGACACCTTGAACTCAGTAAAATGCTGTTTTGAAATGCCGTTTTAAGACTGATTCGAATTATCTTATTATCAGTTGAAAAACATTTTGAAACGATTTTGCCTCCAGTAAATGAATTAAACGGCAAATTGGCAAATTGACGAACATTTCCTGACAAAGAAGGTGTCCAAATTCCCGAAGAAGTATTTGATTTCGCATGCCATAAGTAGTTGAGTTGTGATCGAAAATCTAAAAGTGTCGGAGACTAGAACTATCAATAAGATTGTGTACAAGAAAGAATGTCTGCAAAAGTGGTTGCTACCGTTTATCAGAAGCCACGACTCTCCAGCACTGTTGGCCTGATTGGTCTCTTGTCACTATGCGAAATTTGTCCTGGAATGGTATAAAGTACAAGAGGTTAAACACGAGCCAAAAACAGCCAATCCACCAAACTGTCAAGAACGTTGCTCAATAGAGAAGTACTGGGCTCTAGTTAAGCGGAAACTTTTCGAAACAAAACAGAAAGCATATGGTACCGATGATTTTAAGAGAAGATGGAGGATCGTCACGGCAGGCGTATCTCAGGATACCGTACAAAACCTGATGGCGGGTGTACCACAGAAAGTTCCAGAATTTCACAGAAAGAATGATTAACATCTTAATCAACTGTTTCTAATGAAGATATAACCAATAACCATAGACTAACTCTAAGACCAGTAGGTCCCGAACAAATACGATTTTCTTCTTGGCTCAGTCAGCATTTATTTGAAACGTGCTTTATTTGAAACATGCTTCAGAAACATGCTTCAGAAATAATTATTCCGAAGCACAACCTACATACAAATCATATTGAACGATGTATGATTTTCTTATGTGAACGCATATGCATTTCATAAGGTTGTCCTACGAATTTCTCCATGGTCTTTGGAAAAAGTTGCATAAGGTTGATTATTGAAAATCATTCAGGTTTAAACAGCAAATATAGCATAAGATAATCGAGGAAAGATTACAGAGAGTTCTTATAGAAAAATATTATATGGTATTATTATGTATGCTCGTGAAGACCCTAATACTTTCGAATTATGATTTTAAAAAAATCTCACATTCTTTTATTAAAAGAATCAATTTGTTCTCTAATTATCTATGTCATATGTTCAAGCGATTCAACAAAACTGTAATAATTCGATTCGCTTTCGAAAGCAAAACTAAATGTAATATGGAGACCCCTGCATTCGAATTCAGGAACTACGTAAGTGATGATAGTTTTAGTTTTTGCGTGTGCAAATTAAACGGGCGGCTTAATAATTTCGGTTATTTTCCGTGAACTCAAAGTTTCCCTACAATGGAACCCAGTGGACAAGGTAATAAACAGATCAATTAGTTTGTTTAACATACTATTTATACATTTTAGCAAACCTTCAGATCGTAAACTGAAATCCGGATTTCATTTCGGATTAAGGTTATGCCACTTCAATACGCTAGTCTAAGCTTAAATTTCATTTCTTTCACCTATCCACCGATAAATTCGATTGAATTTCCTCTGGGGAACAACAACCTCAACAATTCCTCTGCTTAATTTTCCAATAGGTGAAGGACGGTACGTGGATGTTACTATACTAGACATCCTGGATTACGTGGGAGAATCGGTGCGGCGTATCAAGGAAGGGTTCACAGTATTTAACGCCAACCACGTTGTTTGCCTAGAATACCGGAAATTTGATACACGTGGTGTGTATATCACCAGTTATGTCAGGCAAAGCTCTCATCCGGGCCAGGCTCCTAATAAATTTAATAAATTAACTCCGCGTTCTATTAAAAATAAGGTTTCAACTTTCTTGGAATGAAATCATTTTCGGTGAAATGATCAACACATTTTTTTTCTATCCTCTTTCCGGATAATTTGCATAAATTCACGAATCAGGTCCACTGGTTGAAAATTTGATATGCTGTTGACGGAACTTTAAAAAAATCAACAGTATTTGCAGCTGTTCCAATCCGATTTTGACACGTTGCAATGAAACACTTTTACGCTAACTTCATGCTAATGAATGTTTTTTCCCTTCAGATCTTCTAAGAATTAAGCACTTCACGTTTTTTAAGGAGTTTTTTGCAAAAAATATATTGATGTTTACATTATTTCAAAGAAATTGACAGATGCGAAAATAAAAATCATCATTAAGGATGATAGCGCCACCTGCATGTCGTTTGAAGCTTTCGAAGGCGAATTACACTTTTCAAAAAAAAAAACCTTCAATATTTTATAAATGAAATACAACCACCCCAGCTCTCACGACCACCAAACGGAACGTATCAAAAGCATTGAAGTAAACCTACCTATGCTTTGTTTTCGTTTTTCACCTCCTTCCACCCAAAACAGCATAAACTGCTTTTGTGTGCGAACCAACGAAGCTCGAACCAAACATTTCACCACTACAACTGCACTGGGCACTAGCTGTCAAATTTCGCACGATATCAACAATCGGTTTCATCGGCAGCCAGCCGCGTGCATTTTTTCATCATCTTATAAAGTAATTGTTATTTATTCCGCAAATAGTTTCTGGATAGTTCTAGTAAATATATGATTTCCAGTAGATAAAAAATGTCGAAATTGGGAATCGACGAAAAGCACTGGGATGCCGACAGCAAGAACTACAAGAAGGTGCAAAAGGCTCTGGAGGTAAGAGTTATTTCGGTGGAATTATGTTGGTTCCGAGTTTCAACGTTTTTTGATTAAACAGGACAAATGGAAGCTGGTTCCGGCCTTCCTCCAGGTCAAAGGTCTCGTCAAGCAGCACATCGATTCGTTCAACTATTTCATCAACGTGGACATCAAGAACATTGTTCGAGCGAACGATGAGGTGAAGAGTGATGCCGATCCGTGTTTCTATCTTAAATATTTGAACGTTAGCATTGGAACGCCGGATGTGGAAGAAGGTTTCAACAATACCAAATCGACTACCCCGCACGAGTGTCGTCTGCGGGATATGACCTACGCTGCGCCAATTACGGTGGATATCGAATATACCAGGGGAACGCAGAGGGTTGTTCGGAACAATCTTCTCATCGGACGGATGCCTATTATGCTGAGATCTTCAAATTGTGTGCTGACGGGAAAGTCCGAGTTTGAGCTTTCCCAGGTAAACGAATGCCCAATGGATCCCGGCGGTTATTTCGTCATTCGCGGAACGGAGAAGGTTATTTTGATTCAGGAGCAGGTTTCCTGGAACAAGATGATTACTGAGGATTACAACAACGTAATTCAGTGCCAGGTGACGAGTTCGACCCACGAGAAGAAATCGCGGACGATCCTGCTGTCGAAGCATGGAAAGTACTATCTGAAGCACAACTCGATGACGGAGGAAATTCCGGTGACTATAATATTCAAAGCGATGGGAATTGCTTCGGATCAGGAAATTATGCAATTGGTGGGTATCGATACGGAAACGCAGAAACGGTTTGCCCCCTCGCTGCTGGAAGCGGCCAACCATAAAGTTTACACACAACAGCGGGCTCTGGAGTATATGGGATCGAAGCTCATTGCCAAGCGATTTACGACGGCTGCCACCAAGTATAAGACAACCGCAGACGAGGCGCGAGATTTGCTGGCAACGACTATCTTAGCTCACGTACCGGTGCCGAATTTCAACTTTCAGGTAAGTCAATTTTCAATAGAAGGTTTATGGTTTTACAGCTTAACCACTAACGGAAATTTCCTCCCCAGGTTAAAGCAATCTACGTGGCTCTCATGATTCGTAGAGTGATGGCAGCAGAAGTGGACAAATCAGCCGTCGACGACCGAGACTATTATGGGAACAAGCGGCTTGAGCTGGCCGGGTCTTTGCTTTCGCTCATGTTCGAAGATTTGTTCAAGCGTTTCAACTGGGAGTTGAAGATGATCGCCGATAAGAACATTCCCAAGATAAAAGCCGCCCAATTCGACATCGTGAAGCATATGCGAGCGGCGCTAATATCCACCGGATTGGAAACGGCTATCTCAACTGGTAACTGGACGATCAAACGTTTCAAGATGGAACGGGCCGGGGTGACTCAAGTGCTTTCGCGGCTGAGTTACATCTCTGCTCTTGGAATGATGACCAGAAGTGAACTCGCAGTTCGAAAGACGAGGAAAGTTTCTGGTCCGCGTTCGCTGCAACCCAGCCAGTGGGGCATGTTGTGTCCATCGGATACGCCAGAAGGTGAAGCTTGCGGTTTGGTGAAGAATTTAGCGTTGATGACCCACATCACAACGGAGGTGGACGAAGAACCGGTGATTCGCTTGGCGTACAATTCTGGCGTGGAGGATATTCGTTTGCTTGGTGGTGAGACCATCAACAATCCAAAGGTGTTCATGGTCTTCATTAACGGTAACATCCTGGGAGTGACTATCGGATATAAGCGGTTGGTGCAGGTGTTTCGAATGATGCGAAGGAAGGGCTTGATCGGATCGTTTGTTTCGATTCACACGTCGTTTAGTCAGCGGTGTGTTTATATTCATACAGATGGCGGTCGCCTATGTCGACCGTACATAATCGTTCAAAATGGAAGGCCTTTGGTTCTGCAGGAACACATCGAGCAGCTGAAGGTTGGTCTGCGAAAATTTGACGACTTCCTTCATGATGGATTGATCGAATATCTAGATGTCAACGAGGAAAACGATTCGTTCATCGCATGTCAGGAGCAGGACATCGATCCCGAAAAGACGACACACTTGGAAGTTGAACCGTTTACACTGTTGGGTGTGTGTGCCGGATTGGTCCCCTACCCACATCACAACCAAAGTCCACGAAACACTTATCAATGTGCTATGGGTAAACAGGCCATGGGCATCATTGGATACAACCAAAAGAACCGCATCGACACGCTGATGTACAACATTGTCTATCCTCAGACTCCTATGGTTCGGTCCAGAACTATTGAGCTGACAAACTTCGACAAGCTTCCGGCAGGGCAAAATGCCACCGTTGCAGTTATGAGCTACTCTGGATACGACATAGAAGACGCTTTGATTCTGAACAAGGCTTCCATTGATCGCGGATATGGCCGTTGTTTGGTCTACAAGAACAGCAAATGTACCATCAAGCGGTACAGCAATCAAACCTTCGATCGAATCATGGGTCCAATGAAAGATTCGCTCACCAACAAGATCATCTTCAAGCACGAATGCCTCGACACGGATGGCATCATTTCCCCCGGGGAAAAAGTCGCTTCCAAGCAAACGATGGTCAACAAAGAGATGCCGGCAGTTAAATCCACCAACCCAATTGAGCAAAAGGAGGCCGGGCAACAACCGATCACGTACAGTCCTGTTCCGATAACCTATAAAGGTACCGAACCCAGCTACATCGAAAAAGTCATGGTCTCTACCAACAACGAGGAGGAATTTCTCGTGAAGATCCTTCTCCGACAGACGCGTCGGCCCGAAATTGGCGATAAATTCAGCTCTCGTCACGGACAGAAAGGCGTTACCGGATTGATCGTTGACCAGGAAGATTTGCCATTCAACGATTTCGGAATGTCACCAGATATGGTGATGAACCCGCACGGTTTCCCCTCACGTATGACGGTCGGTAAAACACTCGAACTTCTCGGTAGCAAAGCTGGAGTCCTGGAAGGTAAATTCCACTACGGAACCGCCTTCGGTGGATCCAAGTGTCAAGATTTACAAGATGAGCTATTCAAACATGGTTACAACTTTCTTGGAAAAGACATATTCTACTCGGGAATCACCGGAGAACCGCTTGAAATGTACATCTATTCCGGTCCTGTCTACTACCAAAAACTCAAACACATGGTCCAGGATAAGATGCACGCTCGAGCTCGAGGCCCTCGTGCGGTTTTAACACGCCAACCGACACAAGGTCGTAGCCGAGAAGGTGGTCTCCGTCTCGGGGAGATGGAACGGGACTGTTTGATTTCCTACGGTGCTTCAATGCTGATCATGGAACGTTTGATGATTTCGTCGGATGCATTCGATGTGGACGTTTGCAATGTTTGCGGACGACTAGCGTACTCGTCCTGGTGCCACAATTGCCGCTCGTCTGCCAGCGTCTCGAAGATTTCCATGCCCTACGCATGCAAACTACTGTTCCAGGAGCTAACCAGTATGAACATCGTTCCCAGACTCAAGTTGAAGAACTATTAAAAGCAGGAAAAAAAACCTTTCAATTAAATGTTCGAATAAACAAAAAATGTGTATTCATCCGAAATTATCAACAATAACTATCATAAGCCCCGACTTAACGGACACCGGCCGCCCTTTTGAAGAACTTCTCCTCGATGTTCTTGCAGAATTTCGTCAGATTTTTAAACTGGTTAATCGTAACAGCAAGCACGTTGTTCGGAAGGGTCATGGTGAAAATGCTGAATAGATGTCCGAATACTAGGGCGTCCAGTTCTGTCGGTCTGTTAACCAAAAAAAAAGCAATTAGCTTGGTAAATTCCCACATATAACTCACTCCAGCCGACTCACTCCTCTCCATAGAAGTACTTCTTTTCGCCCAGCTGCATACTCAACGAGGTGCACAGCTTCTCCACTTTGTCAACGACCTCTTCGAGAGTGATATTTAGGAAGTCGGCCACCCCTAGCTGACGACGAACGGCCATTTGCTTCCGCCAGTTCTGGATGTGATTCAATGGGAACGGGTAGACACATCCGTTCCGCTGGCGTGTTACCTTTTGCAGCACCTCCGGATCGACCCAGCTTATGTATTGCTCCGCATTGGTGAAAATTTGCTCGACCAAACACAGATGGGCCCGCATGTCGTCCTTTTGCTCCGTGTTTAAATGTTTTGTCAGCGAATGTCCCTTCAGCTCGACAAAGTTCAGGATGTGCTCGAACTCGGCGTAGGTGTAGTTTTCTACCCGCAGCACGGGTAGCCGGGTGCGTTTTCCGCCCGGTGACATGAATTCAGCGTTGGACCGTAATTCCACCTTGAACGGAAGGTTCAACATCGTCAGATAGGTACGCACTGCCAGGCAGCTGGCATTTTCCGCCAGCAGAATTTGCTCCTCTTCGTATGGTTGATAGAGATGGGCTCTCAAGGGCCATGGTTGAGATGCTGAGCGGGGGGATTAAAATTAGCCGGGTGACTTTTTCGAGTGATGACATCATTTTACTTACCAATGGTTTCGTTTTTCAAATACTCACTTGTGATTGCACTCATTTTTGGTTTCCTTCGCGTAACGTATGTATTTGTGCTAAAGTTTTGGATCAAAATTTGGGTTGAAATGCAATGCGTTGCTGAAGAACCATCACAAAGTTACATAAAACATAAATAATGACACCTTCAAAAGCTAACTACACTGAGGCAAAAGAACTTAAGAATTTCATAAGACATCACTTATGAAACATGATGATTTTAATTTCATAAGCCACTTATGAATTTCTTAACTTTCAATTATGCCTTTCATACGCGCGACTTATGATTTCCAGAGCGTCGTCAAAAATCAGTTTGGCAAAATGGCAGAGCCTTGTAAGCTTTGTATTAAACCAACAGCAGCTAATCGCAGATTCGAATAGGGAGTTACCGGTTGTGTGCATCTGTTTACGCAAGCAGTCGACTTGCTAACGCAGAATGAAAGTTCTTTTCGTGCACGTTTGACTTGAACCAAATTTGGAGCTGGGTTGTGGATTGGCGGCAAAGAAATGCAAGTATCTCTCATTTATTTTTTATTGCTTCACGCCTCTATATGCTATTTTAATTGATTTCCTTCAGAGCACCTCCAAAATTGCTTGCTGCGTAAAGACAGAGTCTAGATTCTACTGGGCGTAACCAGGCTCTAGAAAAAACAGCACGAATAATCGGAAATCTAGTCAATGTAGGTTTTTCTTTTTTTCTTTTTCCCTAAAAACCTGTTTCTCCAACGTTCTCCATTCGTTTAATCATGAAATTCAAGCTGTCCATTCTTCCGCCAAAGATGCCGGCCAGAGCCAAATAAACAACCCAGTGAACCAAAAGAATAAACCGAATGAGAACGGAATGAATGAATGAATAAATTCTGTAGATCCGATTTTCATTGAATACAAAAAAATATTAATGCTTGCTTATAAAATTCATAACAAGTTAACAATGAAATGCATAACTAAGCATTATGATTTCGCCTAGTAAATGCTTATATTATTCATAACACCTGGAATATGGTTTTCATAAGACAACTAATAATAATCTAAACTGAAAACATTTTTAATTTCCCCTTCCCAGTCATAGGTTAAACTTATGATTTTCATAACAGAATCTTTTGTCGCAAATTCATAAGCGATTCTTATAGATTTCTTAAGTTCTTTTGCCTCAGTGTAGGACTGCTTGGGAAGGGTTCATAAATGACGTTATAATATTTAATTCCTCTGGAATGCGTTGTGGTTACTTTGTAATTTAATTAAATGCATTATTATGCTAGATGTTTCTGTGGTTCAGGGCATTGAAGAATAAATATATTATCTTTAACTTCAATAGATATAAAAATACAAGTAGTTCAGTTCACAGGCTTTGTAGGCTCTCTTAAAATTGGTTCGTCATTTATGGTAACTCTTAGTAGCTTCCTTCGGAAGTAAACAAATAGAGTTTGACAGTAAAAAGCATAAATTCGAAACCCCTAAAAAATAGGAATACCGATTCGAACACTGCCGCAAATAAGCTTGCATGCAAGTTGTATTTTAACACTGTTAAATGGATATATTCTATTATAGTTAACACTCAAAGCATTCAGAGCAAAGTTGCGCATAGTTGCAAAGTATTTTTGCGGATTTATCGGTATTTACGAAATTTTAATGACCAATGTAGACATGATACTCAGTACAGATGATATTTCCCATAAAATGTAGATATGGAGTTCAGTTCAGTTCTTCAGTTTTATAACGACGTCTTCCTACCAGAAATCAACAGGTCATCTACGTAAAGTACGATGTAAATCTCATCTCCAGGGCGAATTATTGAGGAATCCAACTTAAAAAAAGAAGAAGACACCGAGTGGTGATAAGTCTAACAGCTCCAATGTTAAAGTATAGGACGAAACTTTTAAAATGCTTCTAGAAAATTCAAATGAAATTCTAATTAAAAGCGGTTTGTTGTACGATGTAAGAAAAATCTTAAACTGCACTATAGGGGCCTTATTGAAATTTAATTTTTATTTTGCTGAAAATGTCTTTATTGTGAAGTTTTGTAATTTTCTTACATCATACAACAAACCGCTTTTAATTAGAATTTCATTTGAATTTTCTAGTAGCATTTTAAAATGTTCGTCCACCACTTGGTGTCTTCTTCTTTTTTCAAGTTGGATTCCCCAATTGTATACAAGCAATAATCATGTATTGAACGTCCGAATCCCAGCTCCACTAGCTTCTGGTTAAACTTCTCGTTCCAACAGCGGGGGGATTGTTTCAACTAGTAAAGTGACTTGATTAATCTGCACACGGCATTTGGCGGCGAGTTGATGCCATCCGGAACTGCCATGAAAATCCTCTCCTTCAATTCTCCATGCAGAAACCCCGTTTTCATAGAATTGGAAACTCTGTTGTGAACACTAACGATCCGGATTGTGGTTGTAAATTGTGGAGTAAATATCTCGTCATAATCAAGTCCTGGTTTTTGCAGAAATCCTTTCACCACCAGTCGGGCTTTGCATCGCACATGCTGACCATTCTCGTCTTCCTTCATCCGAAAAACCCATCTTGACTTAAACTGTTTCACTCCTGCTGGACAGCTCGTAAATTGTGAAACATTGTTTTCCTTCATGGATTGCAGGTCATCTTCTTCAACCTTTAGCCACATGTTCCGGTCAGGTAGATTTTTGATTTCATTGAAGGTCTCGGGTGCATTAAGAGGAAATGAACTGCCCGAAGTTGCTCTGTATCCAGTAAAGTAATCAAACAATATACCGGGTAACCGTCTGCGCTCCCGTCTGCTGTACTTCGACATTGCTTCTTGTCTATCTGAGTGCAGAGGGAGCGCGACACTGACAGCTTCATCCAGTTCTGGTTCACTTTCAGGGGCGTTCACACTTAGAAAAATTTACAGTATTCGGTAATTTTTTACCGAACTTTCAACAGCTGAACGTTCGGTAATCCAATTTAACAAATTTCGGTTAAATTTTACATTTTTCCGGTAATTTTTTTACGGATAACTGTAAAATTTCACCGAAGTCCGGTAAATCGGATTACCAAACGTTCAGCTGTTTAAAGTTCGGTAAAAAATACCGGAATACTATAAATTTTTATAAGTGTGTTGATCTGACCATGGACAACAGGAACAGAGA